>CANXYI010309766.1:0-10754 GCA_948208565.1 Hura crepitans | reverse complement strand
TGCCCTTGGGGTACCTTAACTACTTTCTTACAAATGAAGTAGGCTCAAGGCCAAGGGAAATCTCTTTAGGAAAGTAAGTCCCATCGAGTTTTGCTGTTAGAGTAAAGGCATGCGTTAAGGTAGCGAGTTACTTTCAGGTGAGATAGTTAAATAGTCGATTAGATAAAGGCTGTTACTACTTCCTCCGAAGGGATAAAACTCAAAAAATAGCATAGGAAGTGGCTATTCTTATTCATGAATCCGCTGCTATTGAATCCATAGCTAGGTGATAGGTTGACCTAACTACACTAACCTTTTTTATCTTTCATAATGAGGATTCCCAGAATCAACAGTTAGGAGGAATTACACACTAAAAGAAGAGGGTGGACATGAGTTCTTTTTTTGAGTTTTCTTTCTTAGGGATCAAGAAGCCATCTTTTAAGATTTACACCTGCTTGTGAGAATTAATTAGAAGCAGCTTTTAAGGCACTTTTTACCACATTAAGGAGACATGATGGCTAAACCATTATAAGCTTATGAAAAGATAGATTTTCCACTCATTTGACTCGAGTGCTTTACAGAACTTAAGTAAACCATATATCTAGATTGATTACCAATAGTGGTAAGCTAGTAGTCTTTCTTTATGCAATCAGCCTTCACCCTCATGGCACATATTCTATATCTAGCTTTTCTAAAGATCAACTTCTTAACCAAGCACTGAGAACACCAAAGAAAGACTTTTGTAGACTAACTAGCAATTTCCCCTACGGAAGACTTTCTTAAACTGACCAGCTAGTGTGGAATGACGACTATCCCTTTCACTACTCGAATAGATGAGTGTAAGAGTTTAGCAGGACTCAGAGCTTCTACTAAAATCTTCTTTCAAAGGTCGAGAAACCACTGTTAAACTAAAGTTTAGGGTACCTTACCTTAACCTTAAAGGTAATTAATGGACTTTGGTCCAGCATTTCTAGTAGGCTAATCGAAGCCCTCTTTTAGAGTGAACCCCTTGGCGATAAGCCTGGCCTTGTATCTCTCAATCTTGCCTTTGGAGTCCCTCTTAGTTTTATCAATTTAAACCCTATTTTATTTAAAGTGTATGGGTCCTTCAAGCAACTCTAATCAACCAAGCCTTATTCTTGACTATAGAGTTCATATCCTCCTTATTGCATCATACCACCTCAAGAAATCCATTCTTTCTACCTATGGCTTGTGAAAATGTGATTATGTCATCATAAATAATTTTTTAAAAGATTGTACTGTCCTTATGCAGATACAAAACATAATCGTAAGAAATGGCAGGTCTCCTCTCTTTTTTTTTATCTCTTCAATGCCACTTTACCACCTACAAGTGGTGCCTGATATGGGGAATCAATAGCTAGAAAAAGGTTACTGCTTGGGTTTTTCCCTATACCATAGGCAGACTTTTCGCAGCGCTTGGCTGTTCCATTAGATATGGAAACAGTCTGCTAGTAAAATGGGGCAGAGATGGTAACTCATCAAAGACAATATCTCGAGGCCCCTACTGAGTTTGTTTTTTATCCTCAAAAAATCTTGCTAACTTGGTCTTAGCAATCAGGGCAATCAAACTCATATCCCTTATACCATTCGGAGTATCTGATGAAGTATCCACTAAGGCTAAGGATCCAACTTCTTCTTTTGTGGGTTATACACCCACCCTGGCCTCTGCCTGACAACCCTAAGTATGAAAATGCTATAAACAGGCTTTCCTTCCTATTTGTATCTCAAAAGGTGTTTTAGGAATAGCCTTCGAAGGAACAAAAGCATTTTTAGTATGTACATAATAGTCTTTCTTTAAGGTCTCCCTCTAGAGAAAAAGAAGAAGTTGTGAATTGCTCACCTTTATAATATAAAATCAATATAAGTGTGATTCCTACTATCAGCAATGCCATTTTAGCTAGCTATACCCATAATAGAATATTGCACCACTATGTCACATCCTTCAAGGAATCTTGCAAACAGCCTACCACAGTGTGCTTGCCAAAGTACTCCTCACCCCGATCAAACCTGACCACTTTGATCATGTGTATCTAAAAATGGTTTTCTGCCTTGAAGACCTTAAAGGCTATTATGCTTCTAATTTCTCATGAAGTAGGTAGACATCACCATACCTAGAGTGGCCATCTATAAATGTGAAAAAGTACTTTTCTCGACTTATACAAGTACAAGGCGGAAACAGACCATAGACATCTATATGGATCCATTCCCTTGTTTATATACTGTTTTGGCTCCTTTTCTAATTGGTCTACTTTCCCTTGATAAAGTTCCTTGTGGGCTTAAAAAAATCCATTTTTCTTAGAGTTGAGAGCGTCTTAAGGAAAGAAAGGCTTAAGATAGCTAATGACAAGGAGAGGGTGAATGAAAGGATAATAACTTAAACTGTTGGCTCACAAGAAAGGCAAATAATTGCAACTGAATCGACATAAACAAACTTAGCACTACGCTTACCTTAGAACTTGATATGCAGGAACTTACAAAATACCTTAGCATCACTCCTTGCAATGAACTCCTACCTTCAAAAGGAATTAAAAAAAGGGAACTAGGAAAAAAAACAACTTCCACTCTCTAGAAAAAATAAGAAAGCACCTATGGAAAGCATTCATTCTTTGTGATTAAATCTCTAAGTGAACTCCTCAGCTTTTTTATGTAACATTCCCTGCAATGAATCAATCCTTGTGTAATAGCCCCTAGAGCAAGCTATCCCATGAGTTTAGAATGTCGATGCTTTCTTTCATATAGTTTATTTTGTAGGTAAAGTATTCCAATCCCTCTAAGCTTACAACTCTCCATGTTTTTAGCTATCGTTCTAGCAGGAAAGAGAACTTTCAAAGATCACTAACCTCACCTCTACCTTAAGAGAAGTAGAGGCTGAAAAGAAGGAAAGTGTAGGATTCAAATCGATCTTTTTGCTTGTATAATTTCCTTTCGCCTTTCTAAGCTAGTTTGATTCTAGCTTTGATTCACTACTAGTAGGGGCAAGACATTAACTTAATGCTATTCCTAGTGTCCAATCTGATCTACAGTGCCAATTGAGTAGCCTTCCAGGTCCTGAATCGGATCTTGTTCAATCTATATTTGTTGTACCTAGTCGAAAATCTTATTCTCCTCTTTTTTTTGGTTATGCCAATTGAAGGTGATGGAAGTACAAACAAGATGTTGAAATAGAGACCATGATCTAATCTAAAGAAAGTATGCTAGCCGTTGTCAAACTATACTTCTGATCTGATTATGGCAGCATTACTCCTAGATTCTAGGCAAGTATAGTGGACCACTTAGTGAACCTAGTTGTAATGCTTTAGTTTGATTTTTGTTGACCTGCTTGTCTTCCTTCTTGTCTTTATCGATTCTGTGGCTTTTGCAGATTGACTCATTCTAATAAGTGTAGAAGCAGTAAGAATTCTCTTTTTTTTAAGTGTGATGTGAAGATAATTCTTTCAATAAGCTTTAGTCTCCCCTAGGAGTGATCTCTTTTTGAACATAGTGGTGCGTAAACACTTTAAAAACTCTAGTAGAAACTAGCTCACTATCCGATAGAGATGCTATCTTAGCAGTGAAAAAAACAGCTTAATACTAAAGGATAAAAAGTAAAAAGCGGAGCTTTACGAAGCGAGCAGCAGACTAGCTTACACCTTGCTAATGACATAATTCAAAAGACCAGTTTCAAAGCCATACCATTAATTCCATTTAAGGTAATAGGCTTAAGCCTTCTAGAGAGAATTCCTATTCATAGACTTACCGGTAACCTTTGGCTAATAAATATACATTATTATTCTAAACCCCTTTTCTCCTCTCTTCAATTTAGGGCTTCTTCCATCAGGTTATTCTTTGGGGTAAAGTCTGAAGATAACTCATCTTCAACCTTTGTCGATAAAGAAGGAATTTCTCTTAGAATGTTACTCTAAAAAGGAACCCAATAACCTTAATCTTTGAACTAACTTATCGACTAGATGAAACACAGAGTCTACTCAGAAGGTAAGCTACTACTAGAACTCAAAGCGGGGTAAACATTGCATGAGGGACCACAAGACAAAATAAATGGAAAGTGTACCTTACGTTGGATGGAGAGACGAATAAAGAGAAAACGAAGAACCAATATTTCCAGTCAAAGAGGCAAGCACATATAGCTTATTCTAAGTATGTTATAAAATAGGTTATTGGGACTATAAATAACCCACATATGTTTTCAACCTAATTAATCTTTTTGAAGCCTTCACTTCACCGTCGAGCGCTTAGTCTTGCCAGAAGGAAATTAGAAACTTATTACCAACTAATCTCAGCTTTAAAGCTAATGACACTAAAAACTAAAAAAGATATTCCTTCTCAAGTGTGAGAACTTCTATTAGGCTTAAAGGCACCAAAGATAGGATTGAATCCGAATTAGCAAAAAAGGTTCTTTCTACCATAGGTTTTCAAGATTAGGAGTTACCTTGCTTTTTAGAAATGGGGAGTTTTCCATTCCACGGGTATAGATAAGGCTTTAGCCACTGTTGTTAGTTCTTCTTTTTTTGATTTGTCGAAAGAGCTTTTGACACCTACTTTATCTTCGAGTGCTATGCCTGCTTCCCTTATAGAACATTTGAATGAATTTTAATTGTACCACTAGTTAGTAGGCGGGAAGTTCCTCTTTAGCTCCTTTTCTAAAATAAAGAAGTTGTGTGTGGATTAGGGTATAAAGCAAGATCCTATTTCGTATGTTTTCAAAACATTAGGTAAAGGAGATCCTGGGTTGGGCTTTGGTCACTTAGTCTTCTCGTCGAGAGGAGTTAGCAAATCATTGGCTTTAGACAGCAATTTCTTTGATGTCTGCAGGAGAAGAGTTATAACTTTATTTATAATTTTACTGATTTAGGAGTAGGTCTTAGCTCTAAAGGCTTTTTTTGTCGATGCTTTATCCTCTAGTCCCAATTTTTTTAAGTCTATCTAAGTTTATGATAGAGCTAGAACCTAGGAAGGTTCTCCACACCCCAGCTTGCATGGTATAGAAGATAGATCTCTCTCAGCCGAAATCACGATACCAAAAGAGAGCTTAAAGGGAGCTCACCATTGACAACTCCCCTCTTAAAGGCCTCCTTCCTTGTTGCTTTATTATGAGTAAGATATGAACTTTTCTTGTCTTAAAGCTGCTCGCTCCTTTTTCTTCTTTACTAAAAGGGTCTCCTTCTTTATTTGATTAAGCCTTTCGAGAAAGGAAAGGGAAGAGTAGAAAGTGGAAGTATAAAGAGAGTGCCTCCTTGCCCTGTTAGCTAACACCTTTCTTTTAAGAAATGCCAGCAAATAGGAAGGAGTAGCTAACGGCTCTTGAATTTCTTTGGTGGCAGGAAACTCTGGCTAAAAGAATGAATCATGAGCTAGGATCGAACCTACCAGTTCCACCCTAGTAATTGAGGAAAAGACTTACTTGTTAAGACAAAAGACTGGCTTCTGCCTAGGCTCCTAGGGCTTCAACTAAGGAAGTTAGAGAGCCATTTCTTTAGAGAAAGTGGTCATCTAGGTCGCCATAGATTGGATAGTTCTACTCTAGTCTCTTAAACTCTCCCTCCCAGCCTTTAGCAAAGGAAAACACATCCTAACGACACTGCAACCATAATCTTTAGTTTGTTTCACACCTGATCCCTTTCTTGATTCTTGAGTAAAAGGACGATTAGGCCACTGGCTTTTCTGGTCATCTTATGCCTGGAATAGAAAGATAAATAGGATAAGTGGGAGGTAGCTACTAAGAAATCTTTCGAACCCCTAGAAGTTGCCTTCTCCAGAGAAGGATTCCTAGCAACACAAAAAGCTAAAGACATAGCCAATTGCAGCTCTCGAAGGAATGATTCTTTCTGCTCTTAGAAGTTTAGCTCATTCAAAAGTCTATCTTCCGCTGCACGAAAACTCCTATATCTCTTTCAAACCAACTCTAGGTTATTTTCTCATCTTTTCATCGCTCACTTACTCCTTGTAATCGGCTCAAGTCTGATAATGTCCTTCCTCCTTTTTTCAGCTATTGGCATAGAGGGATACGCTGGTGAAAGACTCTATCTTAATTGCCTCACTCGTTGGAAGATTGCTATTCAAATCACTAGGTGAAAGTTGTTAGCTCAATCTCTATTCAGATCCCTCATTCAGTTAGCTGCCCTTTCATCGAGATTGGGTTGGTTTTCCATTACTGGCCTTTCTCTTGTTGTTGTCGAGTGCCTGCTGCTTTCTTTGTTCCTTTGTAATCTCTTCTTTTATGAAATAAATAAAGAAATAGGGGCATAGATCACCTTTGATTCCTTGATTGTGCTTTTTTTTTGTGAAAGAACGGGCTAGGTTCACCCTTTATCTCGAGAAGTTCTAGAATGAGTAACTATCAAAGCATCACAGAAGGCGGAGCCTGATTGTCTACCAGACCAGCAGTGGAGAGGGATCTGATCATGTTATCTCTAATCTCTGCCCTCTGATTGAGAAATTGGTCAATAAACACTTTTTGGACAAAGTCAAGACTTAAATTATAGTAGGTGTAGCTGAGTAAGGAGCTGGGATACCTTTTTAGCGCCTTAAGGAAATGAATTCCTTTCAATTCAAAGTATGAAACTGGGTTTTTCGTTCCTCAAGCTCATAGCTAGGCTAGGATGAGAAGTAGCAGTCTCAGTTGGGTCAGCGCCTTTTGGTAAAGGTAGGGGATATTGATGAACAAGCATTGAATGACTTCACTTTTGGGAGTCTACCAGGCGAGTGGTTAGCGATCGAGTCATTAGCGAATGGTGGAGGGTTTCGATACATAGTATGCAACCCTTGATAAATAGGGCCAGTAGATGTATATTCATAGGTTGAGTAAAGTCTTATCAACCAACAGTGTCCTGCAATAGGCTAGCCAGCTGGCTTCTCTTTTTCTCATGAAAAAAGAAGATAAGAAAAGAAGCGAAAGGCACTCAAAACACATCCAATCTTTAAAAGGGATAAAATTGGAGCCCAGTGCCTGCTACAATTACGGAGGAACGCAGTTGTTTGTTCTATTCCCTCTTCCTTGTATCTTTAAACGGATCTCTTGTCCTTTATTTCCAGTTAAAAGTAGAACAAAGAAAATAAAGACGAAAGACATCTTAGGCAACAGCCACTTCCTGATATACAAGAGAAATTGTTGGGATAAAAGTCACATATGAATAATAACCAACCCCAGTGATAGAGGTTCTAGAGTTGACAGCGGCTTTCTAATCTTCCTCGAAGCTAGAGGCACAAAGTTGAGGGTGAAAAGCTCAGTGGGATTCATTCTTTAATGACAGTCTCCTACATAGTGGATGCTAGTTCTTTGTCCCCCTCGAAAAGCCCTTTCTTTTCAGGTTAGAGAAGAACAAGTAAGAACAGGTTCGAAGCGAAACCCAATGAATGAATACATCAACGAGCTCTATCCATTAGAACTTAACTTTTGTCACCCAGGAACAGAGAGCAACAGCCAGGCCTATCAAGCCAAAGTTGAAGGGAAGGAATACAGGAATTTAGCCAAGGGGGACGGGGGGCGATTCTCGGCTCACTTGAGCGGGTAGAAGCTGGTTATTCCTAATTGGTTAACTAGAGAAAAAATTATCGATCAATCTTATCCACGAAAACGCATGAAAAGTTAGAAGATCTTTTGATTACCAACCATTACCAAGCAATCACCTTTCCTCTAATGCCCTTCCTTTCTGATCGAATCTGATCAATAAATTAAATTTGTTATCACGTGGCAAGAAATGAAATAGAAGAATTTTATGCCCCCTCTCTTTCAGTTGAGCTGATCGCCTCGCTTCGCTAGTTAGAGTTCTCTTCCTTTCTTGAGCTGATTACGTGCACCTAGAGCTATGTTGACGAAGCTATTTCTTGCTGTGTGCCCCGTGCCCGCCAAAGAAAGCACAGACTCAACTCACCCACTACGGGACTATTCTATGGGCTGGTGAGACTATTCCACTATAGATTCATGGACTTCAAAAAATTTGCTAACTGAAAATGAAAAAAGGAGTTAAGACTGATGGTTTAGTGATCGGGCGAAGATAGACAACTGTAAGCTCTATTGTGCTCGTTTGTTTAGGGTAAGAAGAGGCTACTCAATCTTATTACGGTTGATCAGTTATCCCAAGAAAAGTCCTATACATAGCTAAACCTCTATATAGGTTGGTTCCTAACACGCGAAGAATTTAAACTCTATTTATGTAATTCTTTCAATCTATAATATATTGCTCTAGCCTAGCTAGAGGAACAGAAACACAAAGAGACATGATAACGAGAATCATCGACGGAACGAAATCGAATGTCATCAAGCAATTGAAGGATTCCAGTTTCACAATGCGAAGAGCTTGAAAACTCTCTGCTTTTTCTTTTTCATCAAGGAGTTATGTTATGTGCGCGCACCGCCCTTTTGGTTGGAGCGCTTTGCTTAACTTGATCGTTGTGCCAAGGGCTAGTGGTGCGTTGAGTAGCTCTGAGTTCAGTTTCCCGGAGGCTAGAGACTTACGTTGTGCGCTGCCAACAACTGCGATGAATTTTTGGCTCCCGCTAGTAGGGCTAAACAACTGGACCATTGAGTAATTGCTCTGTTAGACTACTGAACGACTAGTCCGTGGGGCTAGACAATTGTTCCTCGGGGGATTCTTACTCCACTGTGGATACTGACCTTCTTTCTTCGAGGAGCACAAGCGGGTAAGGGAAGTAGCCGGGTAGTACTCTAGGGTAGTTTACCCCCTTACCCAACTATGGGAGAAGGATTTTTGAAGCAGTCCCCTCTTGCGGTTTGATGATTGCTTCAATCAAGAATAGGTTATTCGTTCAATCATCATGCCCTTCTACGAATGAGGGAACCTATTAATTATATGGCCACTGATACGAGATCACCCGATAATGACATGAAAAAGAAATCACCCTCTAATGGTGTCGAAATGGCGATTGAAGCATCAAAAATTGCCAATGCGCTCAGATCTCGAACTGCACGGAAGCCACTACCGCGACCTTTTCAATAACAAAGCCCTCGACCAAAGGATTAACCTGAAATGAGTGATTCAGGCCGCTTGCTGCCCACCTCTTTTGAGCCCAAGTCAAGCAAAGGGTCTCTCCGTCGCTTGTCAAAATTGGACGTTTTGCATTTTTTTGATCCTTCGGCGGCAACGGATCATTTTTCGCTGTCATTTCAGGGTAAAATAAAGGGCTGTTCAATTTAGAGATCCTTTGCTTGGGTGTTCTTGGGGCTTAGAACGAATGCCTTTCTAGCCCCCTACGCACCAAGGGAGCCGCCTATGTTTGTCCGATTTTCTACATGACACAGCCTCTAGTGTACCTATTGTCTTGGCCTTTGTTCGCTCGATCACATCACTTTGTGGTGTGGTATTGTGCTGACAAGGTATACCCAGGAAAGAAGTTTTGTAAATACGCACTTCTCGGTGATGATATCATCATCGGAGATGTCACAGTTGTGGACGTTTACAAGGATTTCATCAATTGCTTAGGGGTGATGAAAACTGAAGTCTTTGCTCTCTGATAGAGGCAGTCTGGAGTTTGTAAAGAAATTCCAAATTCACGGGCGTGAGCTATCCCCGATTAGTGTAAAAATGATACGATCAGCGAGGCGCATGGCTGCCGATGTTTCGAAATCTTAGACTGACATCTTTACAGCTCTCTATGAGAGTTCGTGAAGTTGGCTTTTGTAGATATTCTGTAGAACTAGACCCCGTGTGCGGATAGAGAAGGAAAGTCTATTTTTCCAAGAGTATGTCTAACTTTAACCCAGGATCAATCGTGAAGAGGTTTTTATTCTTCAGCAGCAGATTCGAATAGCGATCAGTACGCCTATCGTTCTTCCCATAGAAAGCTTTTTCTATGAAAGCAACTAAAGGATCGAAGAGCTCTTAGTGTGAAAGGCTAAGGGGGTGTATTTAATTATTATTTTTTAAGATTTTTATTTTTTTTTAAATTTAGGTGTATTTAATTAAAATTTTTAAAATATTTTAAAAATTTAAAGGTATTTAATTAATATTTTTAAATTTATTTTAAAAGTTTATAAAAATTTTAAGGTATTTAATTACAACTTTTTAAAAATTTAAAAAGTTTATCAGTATTTAATTTTGACTTTACTTTTTAAGTATAATGATTTTTATTAATTTTTAAAGACTTTTACATTAGCAGTATATATATTCACCTTCATATTTTGTCTTGCACCAAACTCACAAACTTTCTCTTATTAACCTCTCATAAAAAAACCCCTATTAAAAAATTTTGACGTTTTCTCGGCAATCTATACGTAACTTTCGTCATCTCTATTTCAATTTCTTTGCTATAATCACTTTGCGTTGAATGCCTTCTTTTATGTCTTTGATATCTTCCTCTATCCTTGTCTAATAAATCCCTACCGGGATGGCTATAAAAAGCAAAAATTATTTAATAGGGCTTCAACTTGAAAAGATTACTAGGGGAAGAAAACTATAATTATTAGACCAGGGTGTAATAAATCACCTTATTCTCTTTTTCACACTTAACCCAATTTACTCTTTCTCCTCCACTTTCTGCATAAAAACCATTGTTGACTAGATCATAGTATTAAATACAACAAGATGAGATTGATTTGGTACAAGTCATTTATAATTTCTAGAAAAACAAAATAATTATGACAAAAAAGAAAATTTGAGTCTCAATTAATTAATTCATATGATGAGTCCATAAAATTTTATTTGTTCAACTTAATTTTTTTTATACAAAATCAATTTAATTTAATTAAACTCTACAGTTATTAATCCTATACAACTATAATTTGTAGGTTTAATTTAGAT
>CANXYI010309611.1:0-12216 GCA_948208565.1 Hura crepitans | reverse complement strand
TTGGTTTCCTCCATGGGGAATTCTCTGGGTTCAAGAAGTAATTGCTTTATGCATATTCATTATCCTTCTGAAGTTGTTGAACATGAAGATTTTTTATCTCCTTAAACAAAAGAGGGTCAGAATTCTTGTATTTTATGCAGCCTGTAAATATGATTGTAGTACCGTATTAACCTGTCATCTTTAAACTTTTTTATGGCAAAGTTGTCTTGCCATGACAATGACGATGCTGTAATCAAAATCTCCATTGGATTAGTTCTTTTTCTGAAGTAATTTGAGAACACTCTGTTTTCGTTACATCTGCAATGTTTTAGACACTGTAATGTGTGATTGTCATGCGGAATTGATTTTCCATTTGTCTCTGCAGAGGATTTATGGTGGTCATGATAATTATCTCTATTCATATTGCAGGTGTAACACCAGCTGAGAAGCTGTTGGAGTTGTACAATGGAAAATGGGGGCAATCCGTAGATCCTGCATTTGAGGAACTACTCTACTGAGGTGAAAATAAGATTGTGGCACATCAGCAATGGCCTCTTTTCTGTATTGAATTTTTGGATGTAAGCTTGGTTGTTTCTCTTTTCAACTCTTTCCCCAATTGTAGTTTGCGACCCATGATTTCATGAATAAATTATCATTCAAGTCCTAGGCACCAGGATCCTCCTGCAGCAAACCTTGCTGCCGCTTTGGAATTGATCAACCTTTTTTTTAAAAAAAAGGTAATAAATCCACAGCATAATTTGCCAGTTTTTCAATAATCTTGCCCTTTCTTCGTGTGTGGTCATTAGTCAGATTATCCTCGAACTGCATGATTTACCAATTAATTTTTCTTGATACCAGTTCTATGATACCCAAGTCTATTACATCCATACTCGGACCATGTGGCTGCCAACAAGTGCCATGTGCTCAGTGATACCCCACCATTTTGCTAGTTGTTACCGTGTGATGTGGTACCAATCGATTAATATCTGTTTGGCATATATTTTCTGTTCTGATAAATCTCTGAGGTGACAATTTTTGATCTTGTGTGCTATATTTCCCAAGCGAAAGGAAAAATCCGAGGGGAAATTTGTAAGAGAAAATTATTGAAGGAGATTATGTAACATATTAAATTGTATCCGGCTGGAAGTGATAGGTAGGTGATTGTTGTGGAGGGAACATCCTAACATTGTAGGGTGATATTATTTCCACACTACTCCATAGTAGGTCTTGAATGACTTGAAAGCAATGCCCTAACTGCAACTTTTTGCTAATTTTTGGAAATATCTTCATCATTTCTTCTCTTTTTCTCATGCCATTTTTTTTTTCCTGGTGAAAAATATCCGAGAAAAGATGGGAGTTCACTTCTGACTTGCAAGATCTGTTATGGTTCAATTAAATGGACAACTTTGCATGATCTATGCATAATGCATCCGTTATTACCCATCAAACCAAAACAGAGCAATTTGAGTTTTAAATAATTCGTTCTGTTGGCATTCTGTAATCAATTCTTAGAATCAATCTCAATTAAACTCCGATAGTAAGGTTTGCAGCAAGAAGTAGAATCATGTAATTCAAATATCAAAAATCATGGAGAGAATCCGACATAGGATTCCAACATGAAGCCAGCTAGTCCCAGTGGGGGGCCAGCAGGAAATGCTTGCACAAGAAGAGACCAAGTAACGAGGATATCTCACGCCTTCAATAATTGAAGCTTTTCACCCTCTTTTCTCTGTTCAACCTTAGGTTTTATATCACTAATTAGGCACCTAATTTGATTCTTAATCATAAATTCAATCTTATAACCTTTGATTTATATAGTAGAACCACTTTAATTACTTCAACATGACAAAATTACCCTCATGTCATTGCACATTTTTACATTGGAAAGACAATGTTTAAGAACAGACAGAAATGGATATTTTTGGAAACTTCAGTGGCAGATGGGAAATAATCCTAGAGGCCAGAGGTATGGTTGGTAATTTTGGAGATCAATTAACTGGTTGTCCTCTTTCAAATCCAGCTCATGACTCTTGTTGGAGATTGACATGGCCTCCTCCTAACAGAGACACATGACATTATTCAATCAACTTTATTTAGAATTATTGTGGCAAAAAGCATTTTCGAATTTTTAAATTATAATATTTATTAATGAGTCTGTAAATTTTCATTTTGGTATATATTAAGTCTAATTTTATAAATTGAATAAGATAACAGTAATGTTTGAAAATAAATTGAGTGCATAAATTATTAATTTTATTTTATGAAGTTTATAATTAAAATTTAATGTGTATTAAAATAAATTTTTAAAGATTTAATGTACTAAAGTTAATGGATTCAATATGGAGAAGACATACTCTGCCAAGTTAGTGATGTTTTTTCCTTTCTTTTTTCCAATAATTATCTATAATCCTATCCCTCTGATACACTGGGCCCTACACCATTCCGCTCTTCCTTGCCCTCTCCCTTTATATCTTCACCATTTTCATTGATTCTGTAAGGCCAAGAAAACCCATTAGCCATATCAGAAAAAGCTATCATCTTGTGTCGAAATGAGAGAAATTCTCCATATCCAAGCTGGTCAATGTGGGAACCAAATTGGAGGAAAGTTTTGGGAAGTTGTGTGCGATGAACATGGCATTGATCCCACCGGGAACTATGTAGGCAGCTCTCATGTTCAACTTGAGAGGGTTAATGTTTACTACAAAGAGGCTAGTGGTGGCCGCTATGTGCCTAGAGCTGTGCTAATGGACCTTGAACCAGGCACCATGGACAGCTTGAGGACAGGTCCTTATGGGAAAATCTTCAGGCCTGATAATTTCGTTTTTGGCCAAAATGGAGCTGGAAATAACTGGGCTAAAGGTCATTACACTGAAGGAGCAGAATTGATAGATTCTGTTCTTGATGTTGTTCGTAAAGAGGCTGAGAATTGTGATTGCTTACAAGGTATTCTTCCATTCCCATTTTTCTCTATTTTACTTCTGGATTTGCACTCATTGCTGATGTGTTCCATATTAGTGAACCGAAGTTGATAGCTTTTTCCCATTTTGAAAAGTTAAAAATGGTGGCTTTAATTTCACTGACATAGTTGATCATTAATGGTTGATGATACTATGTGATTAGGCTTCCAGATTTGTCATTCGCTTCTGGATTTGATCTTACTGAATATGTTTTCCAATTACCAAGTCAAAGTTGATTACTTCTTCCCATTATTAGCCTAAAAAGGCATTTAATTTGACGAACTTGTTGAGGACTAATGGTTGATGATCATATGCGATTAGGCTTCCAAATTTGTCATTCACTGGGAGGTGGAACTGGGTCGGGGATGGGAACTCTACTGATATCAAAGATCAGAGAAGAATACCCAGATCGAATGATGTTAACTTTCTCAGTTTTTCCCTCTCCTAAGGTCTCTGATACTGTGGTTGAGCCCTACAATGCCACTCTCTCTGTGCATCAGCTAGTTGAAAATGCTGATGAGTGTATGGTTCTTGACAATGAGGCACTCTACGATATTTGTTTTAGAACTCTCAAGCTCACCAATCCAAGCTGTAAGTTATGATATTTTCGCATATGTTGTTAATGAGCTATCATGTTGTTTTTCTCTAATATGCGTGTGCATATTGTATGTTACAGTTGGTGATCTTAACCATTTGATCTCAACAACAATGAGTGGAGTAACATGTTGCCTTAGGTTCCCAGGCCAACTCAACTCTGATCTTCGAAAGCTAGCAGTAAATTTGATCCCTTTCCCACGTTTACACTTCTTTATGGTAGGATTTGCACCCCTGACCTCCCGGGGCTCACAGCAGTACAGAGCACTTACCATCCCAGAGCTCACTCAGCAAATGTGGGATGCTAAGAACATGATGTGTGCAGCTGATCCACGGCACGGTAGGTACTTGACAGCCTCAGCAATGTTTAGAGGCAAAATGAGTACCAAAGAAGTTGATGAGCAAATGATAAATGTGCAAAACAAGAACTCTTCTTATTTTGTTGAGTGGATTCCTAACAATGTAAAGTCAAGTGTGTGTGACGTTCCCCCAACAGGGCTGGCAATGTCATCCACATTCATGGGAAATTCCACTTCTATTCAAGAAATGTTTAGGCGTGTGTCCGAGCAATTTACTGTCATGTTCAGGAGGAAGGCATTTTTGCATTGGTATACTGGGGAAGGTATGGATGAAATGGAGTTCACTGAGGCTGAAAGTAACATGAATGATTTGGTATCTGAATATCAACAGTATCAAGACGCTGCAGCGGATGACGAGATGGAAGAGGACGAGGAGGACGAGGAGAGCTAAGGCTGAAGAACTTTCGTTATGGTTATGAACAAATATGCATGTATTGTTATTTTGGGTGGATGTGGTTTGACGGTGGTAAATAAGAAGGCCATGTTTATAGTTTGTAGGCCTCTGTGACATGTTGTGAATTTTGTAAACCCTTTTTTTGGTGTTTAAATAAAGTAAAAATGAAAACAATGTGGGTCCATAGCTCAGTGGTAGAGCATTTGACTGCAGATCAAGAGGTCACCGGTTCGAACCCGGTTGGGCCCTGTTATTGTTTTCTCACAATTTTTTTGAGTTTTTTTGTTTAAACTTTTCGCTTATGAAATTAATATGATTTTGTATCTCTGCTTCTAATTGTAAAAGATACAAAGTTGAGAGACCAATTGAAGAGTGAGAGAAAATCATTTTGTAATTTTCTGCCATACCATCATCCAAGAGCTTTCAAAACAAGTATATACTCTTATGGAAACAGAAACAAAAGAAAGAGAGATAAATTCTCAGAACAAACATGTCATTATTCTGGCCTAAACTTTTCTTGAAGAGGTTATGGTCAATCAAGTATAATGTTTTAACTGCACTGCACTACCCTACACAGAAAATCAACTTCCGCCATGAAAGCAGTAATATCAAGGAACTTTAAGAATGGAGAATATAAAGGAAAAAAAGAAAAAAAAATCCAATTGAGCCTCAGCTTCATCAACCACAACAAAGAGCACTGTACATAAGTTACAAGGATTTCAAAGACGTGTATTCACTCTCTAAATGCAATTTTAAACAAAAGCTGAATCGCTCTACAAACATTTAACCCATCCCATGTAATTATTTTTCCCTACATTGGTGTAATTGGAAAAGGCCAGCAGACAGAAACAAAAGGGTACATTGTTCATATGTGCATGGATGCATGTGCGTCCTGATATGGCAAATACCCAGCAAATTGACAAAAACCAACCCCATCCAATAATGTTTTAAAAGAATTCTTCAAGAAGACAACCAATCACACTCCCAGAAGACATTTTGGAACCATTTTATAGCCCCATTCAAGTCCATGGCTTTCTGGAGGCTTAAAAATCCTTCTCCCTGGAAATTGAGCTTTGTCTTTGCCCTTGATAGTCATCTTTGAGGAAAAAGCAAATTGAAGAAGAGCATTTTTTTTTTCTCTCTTTTTCTTTTTGATCTTCAACGTTTGTCTCAAGCGTTTGTTGTCTTTTTATTTTCATGGGTTGATCCCTCTTTAAGAGCTGCTTGTGCCTCGTTCTCCCTTCCCAATGCCAAAAGAGCTGCTGCTTGTAAATAAGATGCAATATGCCAAATAGGGGATATTGCTTGGGCTTGTAGAGCATCATTTAGTGCTTCCTGTGGCATCTCATTCATGAGATAAGAGAGACTTCGACGGGCATAAACGGTTGGAGAAACCATGGTTCCAACATTAATGAACTGCGATTGTAATGAACTGTTAGCTCAATATTGGAAAGCTCTCTCTCTCATGATACACATAAATTTTCGAACATTTTGACTAGAACAAGAAAACGCTAACCAACATCAAAATCCACTTGAATTAGGAAAATGCAAATCCACTTGAAAAGTGAAATGAGCAAACCATAGCCTTTCCATGATCCTAAAATCTTTTTACTGCTGATGGTTCAACAGAAATAATACACTCACTAACAATAACAGTTCAAACCACCCCTCTATATAAGGCCTTTGTAATTATTCAAATATAAGATGAAATTCTCAATTCTCATGTACAGTTCTCAGCTCCCTGCCCCACTGAAAATTGTATTTGCACCCACAAAGAAAGAATCCTTCACCCAAGTCAAATGCAGTTATCCCAAATTTTTTTTCCTCTTCAACCAATCTTATATGAAGAAACTCTAGAAAACAATTGGAACCATTCTAACCTGGGAATAACATTCAATGGCAGCTCTGAAATCTTTATGTCGGAAAGCAACATCGCCCTTTTTCTTTGAATTTAGTGTCTCCTGCATTTGATTGGTCCACATCTGGAATGAGAGCTGCAAGATAGAAAACAACAGTAACAATACATAATTCAAAGCAAACAGTTTGTTATCAGTTCAGGATTCAGAGCCCTAACGGAAGAAAAAAGAAGCAGCATCACAATTAATGCATAAATGAGTTCGGGGATTAAATGAAGTTATTTAGTATAGATGATTTTTTAACAAGTAAGCAACAAATAACATGTGAAACTAATGAGAACGAGCATATGCATGAAACAACAGAGCCTGAGTAACTTTATGTTGTTTGAGGCAACAAGACACATTTGAATTTTAATTGGTAAACAATCCATATAACCATTAATAGAAAGTACATGTAACATTCACTTAATCTCAGAAAGAAACCTCAGTAGCTGCACCCTCATCATCTTTATATCCAAGCTTTTCTAGGATTTCATGTATAGCAGTCAAATCCGATCTTAAGCAAGCTTCACCAAGAGGTGAAAGAGGTATATCTGCAGCACCATCCGGTATGCCCATCAACTCATGAGAAGGAACCTGCAGGACACATTAATCAATCTCATTTCCATCAGTGGATTACAATTACTTGATGTCTAGCAATGTTACAACGGTTAAAGAGTACAACTGGTTTCTAAATGTGCAAGGTTGCTGACCTCAGTGTCCTTCTGAAGAGGAATCAAAGCTGCAACAAGTGATTTTGGATTTGGCCGTTCACGAGGCTCGTACTGCAAACATCGAGAGGCTAAACGCACTAGCTCAGTCCCATCATCACTAGTAAATTGACCTTCCAAGCAAGAATCTGTCAGCATCTGAATATTCCTGTCCCTTATCAAGTCCAGTGCCTGAAAAAAAATATAGCTACTTCATTTTATATCATATCGATTATACTGTAACTCAAACATTCAGACATGTAGCAAGTAAAACAACAACAACAGATTATCTCATCAACTATGAACTGTATTTGGTCAGATTTGTGCCACAAATTAAAGGCCACGAGGGAAAAAGATGAATGAAAAAAGAATCAGAATGTCAGTCATCAAAAAAATTAAAAAGCAGGATAACTGCTTCTGGTCATACCACTGTCACTAGTTCTAGGCAAGGACAGAAGCCCAGAAAATGTCAATATGTCAAAAGGCTACAGTATCTCTGCAGCAAAAGCCATTCATCATCTAGCTTTTGATGATTTAGTTAAGTCTTCCTGCCCTTAGCTTCAGATTCGTTTGAGTTACACTTCAGCCTGTGTTCCCTAACATTAGCAGTTTGCTTCAATCCAAATGAGCCACCAGCATCCATGCATCATCCGAACTAGTCCATTAAGTCGCTATAACTGGGAAACATCCTCTAAACCAGACAATAAGAAACCTTCTTATTCTATAAGATGAAACTATGTACATATCTGCACAAAACCCAGCATGCCCATGGGAATTGATATAAGTAAACTCACTTGATCTGTTCATTAACTAATGGTGAATATTCGAAATCCAACAAAAAGTCTAGTGGGAACCAGTCAAACCACACTCTCACCAAATTTACAATCATCAGGGCTAGTAGTGCTGCCAATCAAACCAGGTTTACTATCTCTATTAATTTTTCCTTTTCCTTAGACTTCGAGATCCTTCTATTTGCAAGTGAGCTTCCTTTAAGCTCAATAGCAGGCAAGAATTTTTGAGAGAGGCTAAAGGACATGGTCAATGCAGTGCTTCATACAATTACGAGAAGAAAAATGTCTAAAAAGAGTATAAAATTTCTCTTAAACCACCTGGGACATGGTAGTGGAATCCCTTCCACCAATCAAAAAACATAAATATGACCAATAGAAAGAAGTAAAATCTAGCACATCAATATCTCATTTTTGTCTAATCTCAATACACCACTCAACCCCTCATATAGGACAGACAGGGATGTTTAGGAGTCCATATACCTCAAAGCACTCTTCAAAGATATTTGGAAGCGTCTCAACCTTCCTAGTATATTACCAAATTGGTCATGGTGGGTCACCACAAAATGGACCTATAAATTATCTCTTACTCCACATCTTAACTTCCAAAAGTTGAGAATCCAAAAATAATTAGAATTAAATTTCAGTTATCTCTCATTTCATAAACGGGAAAAAAGTTATCTCCCATTTAAGAAATCTGGGAAGAATGCAAGCATTGTATTGCCCTTGATCTTAAAACAAGAACCAAAACTATGTTCCACTCTCTGTTGACTAACTTTCTGAACCCTTAGCATCCAATGATAAATTACGAAATACATCATCATAATAAACTTGAAAACCATTTTGCTGCTCATACTGCCATATCTTTGATTACTCCTTAAGTAATAGTAATTCAGAGAATCGTTTATCACCATTAGACATCCATTGTTTACTATTCCTCTTATTCCTTTCCCCCCCTTCTTTTTGAGAGATTTTGGGACTTGGAAGATGAATTTTCCAATAAAATTTACTCACAATTCTATTTGTCGATCATACACAGATTACTCTAGCCATTCACACATCAGTCTCCAATGGCATGCGATACATAAACTCACTGTCACGAAAAAATAAAAAAATAATAATAAAAAAAATAAAATTAGAAAAAAGAGAGGAAGGGAAAAAGCAGGGTTAACATTTCCATGCCATGTATTAACAAATATAAAATTGTATTTGATTCAAACTAAATCCTATTTTCATATATGGGGCTTTAGAGTTTGAACCACATGTTTGACTTTTGGACGGCACAACAAATCGATTGGTAAGGACCAGTGAGAAAACTTACATGGCTGGGAGGAATATGTTTTCCACTGAGAAGGTCAAGCAGGAGGGTGCCAAAGCTATACATGACACTTTCTGGCGTTACTCTCCCTGCAAAAAATAATAAAAAATGGGATTTTGCTCTATATAGTAAGCAATGGTTAAACAATACTTGATATGCAAATCCCATGGTAGGACAAGCTTTAATCATATTAAGAACTTAAAATAGCAGATCAGAGTAGCTTTCAACTCTGAAGCTCAGGATTCCACAAAACGTCTCATGAAGTCAGTAAATGACAGCAAGGGTGAAGTCTACATGCACAGAAACATATATCTTATTACCTGTCCTCAGATACTCAGGAGGAGTAAATGCCAGGTTTGTGCTATAACTTTTTCCATCTCTACTGTTCTTCATTAGACCGAAGCACGAAAGTCGAGGATTGCCCTCCTGAGAATAGAATCATGCAATGATATTGGTCTAAAATTACCTATAAAAGTTGCACAGATTTTATTTATAAATGCAAAACTCACATCATCGAAGACAATTCTATAAGCATTCAGGTCATGATACAAGGCACGTCCTTTGCTAGTGCAATATTCTAAAGCTTGTGCAAGATGTAAAGCCACCCTAAGTCGCATTGCCCACTTCATTGGTTGTGTTTCCCCTGAACATTACAAGAGGCAAACATTGAAAAACAAGAAAAAAGTACAGGATCAAAATACAACAAATATATACCAACAAAACCTATCAGTACAAATAGATCATTAATCTATTCACAAACTTAATGATCTGAAGAATCACACAAGATTCACCCATGACATAGTATAAGCATAGTTGCTAAACCTTCAGCTTTAGCAGTAGACAACTTTCAATCAAAAGAGAAGTGAAGTGATTCTATATCAACAGCAAATACAAAACCATACCCTATATACAATTGACAGTATTCAAGTTACTCCAAATTACTATAGGAGTTCCAAACACATAAATAAACCAAGTGAAAAAGGCTAAAAAATGGCACAAAAGACAAACTTACAATGAAATAAGTGTTTGGCTAGTGTATCATTGGGCATAAATTCTGCAACAAGTACCCTCTCATCCCCTTCACAGCAACAACCAAGTAAATTTGCTAGCCTATGGTTCCGCAGCTGACCGACAGCTCTTGCTTCTTCCTAATATTATTGAATGTCAAAATCAAGTATTTATCAACTGTCACATAGCTATATATCTAGAACACACTACTTTAGCATCTATAAATACATGGTGCATAGATGTTAATATAGCTTTTCTAGCTATAGAATTTGTGAAAAGAGCAAATGATATGCTTCCCATACCAAAAACTGCCTGGCATCAGGCCAAGCAGATCTGTTGAATCGTTTTACAGCAATCTTCCTCTGGTTCTCAAGTTTGCCCTTATAAACCACATTTGGGGCCTTTTCCCCATGTTCAGAAACTATATTCTCCGCAGCAAAACCAGATGTTGCCATTCTGAGGGTCTCAACAGTGAATTCACGGAAGACAGGCAAATCATCAACTTCATTTTGCTCCTCATTTTCTGCCAAGAAAAAGCGTGTCAGACATCAAAAACATGCCTTCAAACAGCCAAAAGTATAAAAACAAACAATTACACATCTCTCACCCTCATTTTGGCCCTCAGGAACCGCTTCATCAAACTCAGAAGTCCAACAACAGGCAGGGAGCTTTGAACATTCACAGCCCATCCCAAAACCAGAATTTGAAATTTGACTAGTCTCGCAGCCTCAAAAATTACAAAAGTTTGTCCAATTCGATTATTATATCCAGCTTTTAGTCAATTGTATGACAAACATTTCAAAACTTAAGTTCTTGCCGTGACCAATATAAGAAAAAGAGGTGAGAACTTTGTTCCAAACTGTTCTGTGGACCAAACCCGATTAACCTGTTAAAAAAAGAATCAGTCCTAATCAAACTTTCCTTCGGAAACAGCAAGAAAGCTAAGGAAACAGCTGAAGCAACAAATAATCTACCAAGTCACATCACTAACCTCCCAACAAGAATAAATCCCAGAATCAACTACTCATTGATACAATCATATCACTTCGTCAAGTATAAAATCTCACTTCAGCTATAGAACTAAAGCTCCCAGAAAAATCACAATATTCCCTTTTGCTCAGCTTTCTCGAGAAACAAACAATACATAACAAGACAAAACAAACCACAAACCCATATACCTCTTTTCCAGCGACTCCCTCCGAGTCAACTCACTTCAACACCCAAGTCAATAAGTTTCAGCTCTCTGCAACTTCAAGTGATTTACTTAAATCAAATCAAAGCACCAACAAAGGCAAAGCAAAAACCCATACACACATCCACGAAAGAGACAGAAACAGAGAAAGACAGAGCTCAGAACCTGAACAGAAAGCAAAGTGGCAGTTCGATTCGGTCAAGAAGAAATGGAAAGAAAAAAAGGGCATATGAAATTCAAGCTTTATCAAATCGGGTTCGAAGCAATGAAAAGTATAATTTTGAAAAGTGGGTTTTTAAGCTGTGAATCTGAGATCAGTTCTGAAGAAACAAAAGAGAGAATTTTGAAGAAGCTCTTTGAGATTTGGATTAGAATATAGATATCATACAACTCAAATTAAAAAAAAGAAAAATGGAAAACAGGAAAAGCATAAAGAAATGGGAAAATAATTAAAACTTTAATACAATGGTGTGAATGTGAAGGAGGGAGCTACGGCCTTGCCTTAATGGGTTAGAGCTCGTATCTTTGGTTAATGGCCATACAGATTCAACACAGTGAGCCTGTCTTTTTGGCCTCTCTCTCTCTCTCTGTTCCATTTTATTTTTTGTTTTACTAAATTTTCCACCGACATGATCAAAAATTACTCCTTTTTCTCTTTTTCTTTTTCCTTTTTTTTCTTAATTTTCTGTACCAGAAGGCTAAGCTTCCCCCATAACCAATTGCCCACCCATTGCCTCCTACTAAATTTAATAAAATAAATAATATTATGAATAATTATTTATTATACACAAAATATGGTAATTAAAGATATTTGAAGATAATATTTTCTTATATGAAATATTTTTGCAAGTGTACTTGTTTTGTAGGTTAAATATCAAAACTTTATTCTGATATAATCTTTTACGTTTTTTCTTATTATAATTACATAATTGCAAAGTGGAATAAAAATTAAATTTTTAATTATAAAAAAGTAATCAGACAGATTCTGTATTATTGAATTACATAAGCATGACCATACGGTA
>CANXYI010309583.1:0-17372 GCA_948208565.1 Hura crepitans | reverse complement strand
CTTATAATTGAAATGTCAGCTATTATTGTGGTATACAAGTCCTCAAATGAGAATTTCATATGGAGCATAATGGTGTCATTGAGGTAAAGATAGATATAAATGTGATTACATGTTAAGTAATAAGAACATGTAACATAAAATGGTACAACGTAAAGTGTTAAAGCCTATATGTGTTAGACAACTTACTAGATAGGTTGACCAGTCAACTAGGGAATTAGTAGCTACTAGATAGTTAGTATTATTTTTTATGTAGGTGTAGCCACCATTAGGTCCATTTGGCCCACCACACATACATATATCATATATTTATATAATCCATTATAAATTGACATGTTATGATTATTTATATAGGTGCAGCTACCAATAGGTCTTAGAACCACTACACATAATTCATGCATGTGTAGCCATAGGAAGGTTTGATAGGATTCACTACACATTATTAAAAACCTATTATGTTGGTGCAGCAGTCGTTATGTCAAAAATGTTGGCCACTACACACCATAATTTTGATGTCTAGTATTGGGATTCATGTCTATCAGATATAGGCTAATTAGTTAGCTAATCAATTAGTTAATTAAAAAACTGAAATTGTGTGCATTATAAGATGAATAAAAGATTTGATATACATAAAATGAGTATGCATATAACACGATTTGAATAAGGTAATGTGATAAGCATATAAATGTAATTAATGTGCATTTTAATGTGTGTGTAATTGGTTTGTCATAAATGCATGATAATATATGTTTAATGTGTATTTGTGTGCATACGTGTTTCAATATATTTTATTGAATGCACCACTAAGCTTTATGCTTAGCACAACATGTTTCCAATGCATAGGTAGTAGGTAGTTAGCCTCAGACAACCTCAACAACAACAGTGCAGTACTAAGGAGATTTTATCAAGTGTTCTGGTATATTTTGGTTATATTGTGTGATGTAATATTATTATTAGTTAACACTCATATGTAAGCATGTTTGGACTAAAGTATAATGACATATTTTTATGATATAGTATGTTGGGATGTAAACATATTATACAACTTATGTTTTTAAGATAGGTATGTGTGTGTGGATAAGTTCACATGATATGATATGTTTGCTTGGGATATTGAGTTTAGATGAGGACCAAAAGGGTCCAGATGGTGAGATAATGATTGAGATATTATAGAAGTGTTGTTTTCTGTAGGTTTTATTTTGGGATATGTCTATATATAGCCATTATGCTACAAAAATTTTATTAATATGAGACAATTAAGATAAGATGTGTGGTTTCCATATAAATGGGTTTTAATATATTGGTAATGATGATATAAGTTAATTTTCATGGAATCTCTTATTCAAACTTGCAATGGTTCAGGTAGGAGGTGTCTCAATGTGGCATCCCTAGTTTAGATTTGCTAACTGGGTTGAGGGAGGGGTGCTACATTTTATGGTATTAAAGCTTAAGTTTAGGCATTTCTAGGTGTATTAGACTACATGTAAGTGTTAAATAGGGTTAACATTTCTATGCATCACACAACACTACACTGCTTGAGGCTGATGTTTGTTTCTTGATATAGATCAAATATGAGTGATTCAAGGTTGCTAACTAATGAAGAAAAAGATATACAAAGTCATACCCATAAATGGTTAATGGACTAACACAAGCATAAGCTTTAATGCCTAGTGATGCAATATAATTTGCATTTACCCAATCAGCACAAGAACAAGTACAAGCACCATTGCCATGGATGCAATAAATGGTAAACTTATTAAGGTAGACTATAGCAATAGTTATTCCATAACAACCACCACTAATGCCACAACCACTAGTATAACAACAACAACCATCATAGACACTCCAAAAAACTTATCTTGAATGAGTTAAAAAGATAAGAGCTATTAATTTTGAAAGAGCTAATATAGATGATGTAGCTAAGGCCGAATACTAGCCAGAGAGAATAAGAAGGATTCTGAAGCAACTGAAATGCACTCTAAAAGAGTGTTTGATTTGTGCCACATTATTATTATAGGTAGAGGCATACTTATGGTGGAAAATAGTTTAAGAACATAAAGCTACTGTAGTTGTAACCTGGGAGTTTTTCTTGAAAGAGTTTAAGAAGAGTTATATCATAGAGACATATGTAGAAAAGAAAAGAAAGGACTTTCTAGATGTTAAACATAAAGGAACATCAATTATTGAATATGAGAAAAAGTTCTCTAGATTGAGTAGATATACCAGTGAGATAATCCTTACTGAGGAAGATAGATGCAAGAGATTTGAAAAAGGCCTGAATACAAAGATTAGTTTATAGATGATGGTAAATAAGACTTATGACTTTGCCAAGCTAGTTACAGTAGCATCTACAATGGAAGATATATTCAAAGAACACAAAGAGAGCATGTAAAAAAGGAGATCATTCATTATTGGATAGACAAGTTCAGTTATAGAGGTGAGTAAAAGATAGAGAGAGAATCCACTTACTCAATTATCTCAAATGCTATCTTAAACACAAACAATTAGGTAAAGAGGATAGTTTAGACAACGTCAATAAAGACCAGCTTCTAGTGCACTAGTTTCCATAGCTGAGAGCACATTTTCTAATTCCATAGCTAGGAGCACATTTCCTAATTATCAGATATGTGGTAGAAGACATAAAGAAGTATGCTAAAGAACTATCTTTGGGGTATGTTACGGATGTAGAGCTATAAGGCATTATCAAAAGGATTGCTCAAAGAGGATAGATGACTACACTTAACATCAAGCATCATCACCAACCCTAACTAAGAGTCAGAGGGACATAAGAGAGGATAAAGCTAGTGGTAGTTAGAAAACAAGATAAGAATCTAGTCAAAGGACAAAGGCTTAAGATCTTGCAAGATAGTATGTAATCAAAGCTCGTGAGGACATAAACTCTCTAGATATCATTACGAGTACATTCTATTTCTTTGATTTACCTATTTTGGAATTAATTGATTTATGTTCTACACATTCATATATATGTACTAAAATGGCATGAGATAGAGGGTTACAATTAGAACCTCTAGATATAGAAATCATGGTAAGTAATTTGATAGGACAACATGTCATTGGCGATAGAATATGTAAGAATTATCCATTGACTATTCAAGGATAGACCTTTCTTACCAATCTTATCGAATTACCTTTTAATGAATTTAATGATATCTTGGGAATGTTTTGGTTGTCTAAACATCATGCTATAGTGGATTGTAAATAGAAAAGGCTTACTATTCAAATAGTATATAGAGATTAATTCATAGTTATTGGTGAAAGAAAGGATTTTTTTGTTTAAATTTATTTTTATAGTAATAGCAAGGCGCATGATTCAAAAAGGGTGTCAAGCATACCTTGCATATATGGTTGATATAGAAAAGACAGAATTGGACATCAATTAGATATTAGTAGTAAGAGAGTTTTTTTATGTTTTCCTAATGAGTTGCCAAGATTAGCCCTTGAGTGTGAGCTTCAATTTGTTAATGAAGTATATCCAGGCACTACCCTAGATTCAATAGCCCTTTATAGAATATCTCCTACTAAACTAAAAGAACTAAAGGTGTAGTTATAAGAGCTATTAGATAAAGGGTTTATTGGACCAAGTATTTCACTATGGGGTGTGCCAATGCTATTTGTGAAGAACAAAGAAGGGTCCCTGAGACTTTATTAAGTAAAGTGACAATTAGGAACAAATTCCCATTACCTAGGATTAGTGATTTGTTTAATAAGCTTAGAGGAGCAGGCATATTTTCAAAGATTGATTTGAGATCCGGGTACTATCAACTCCAAATAAAGGAATTTGATGTGCCTAAAATAGTTTTTTGTACGAAATATAGGTATTATGAATTTTAAGTGATGCCTTCTAGGTTGACTAATGCCCCAACCACATTCATGGATTTGATGAATAGGATATTGAGGCTAATTTAGACCAGTTTGTTGTGGTGTTCATTAATGATATTCTGGTGTACTCTAAGACCAAAGAGGATCATAAATAGCATCTTAGGCTAGTATTGTAGACTTTGAGACAAAAGCAGCTTTATTCTAAATTGAGGAAGTTTGAGTTTTGGTTAGATGAAGTTACATTTTTAGGATCTATTGCCTCAGCTAAAGGAATCAAGGTAGATTTAAATAAGGTTAAAGCTATATTGGAATGGAAACCTTTAAGAAATGTGACAGAGATTAGAAGTTTCTTGCGATTAGCTAGATCCCATAGGTGGTTCGTGAAATGATTTTCACTTATTATAGCTCTAATGACCCGATTATTGATGAAGGATGTGAAATTTGAGTGCAATGACAAATGCTAGAAGAGCTTTGATAAATTGAAGGCTATTTTAATAGAAGCCCCTATTCTTACACTACTAGAGCTAGGAAAAGACTTTGTTGTTTATAGTGATGCTTCTTATAATAGACTCGGCTGTGTGTTAATGTAGGATGGTGAAGTAATGGTTTATGCATCTAGACAGTTAAAGCCTCATGAAATGAATTATCTTACTCATGATCTGGAGTTAGCTGCCATTGTTTTTACTCAAAAAATGTGGAGACATTATCTTTTTGGTGAGAAATGCTACATATATATAGATCATAAGAGTCTAAAATATCTTCACACATAAAAGGAGTTGAATTTGAGACAATAAAGGTGGATGGAATTGATTAAAGACTATGATTCTATAATTGATTACCATCCAAAGTAGTAGATATATTAAGTTAGAGATATCTATGTGCCTTGAAAGCAATAAATGTTCGACTACAGAGTCTAAAAGATAGAGCTTTGTTAGTAGAATTGTAGGTTAAACCTAGCTTGGTTTAACAAGTGAACAAGGCTCAGAAATATGATAATCAACTCATACATGTTATGAGTTTGATTAAAGAAGGAAAGCCTACTGAGTATGAAATTAAAGTAGATGGCTATTTGTATCACCATGATAAGCTATGTGTGCCTAATGTAGAGGATATTAAGCAACAGATATTATATGAAGCTCACAATTCACCCTACACTATACATCCCAAGAGCATAAAAATGTATCTTAATTTGAAGCCATATTATTGGTGGCTTAGAATAAGGAAAATTGTAGCTAAGTATGTTCCTAGATGTCTTACTTATCAATAAGTGAAAGTAGAGCACCAAGTTCCTTTTGGATTGCTTCAACTTATAATAATACAAGAGTAGAAATAGGAGAGAGTAAAGATGGATTTTATGGTTGGACTACCTATGACCAGGAGCAAATGTGATGTAGTATAGGTGATTGTGGATATATTGACAAAGACAAAACACTTTATTCCTTTTATAATGGACTATTCACTAGAGAAACTTGCTCAGCTATACATAAATGAGATTGTGAGGTTATATAAAGTTCTAGCATCTATTATTTCAGAAAGAGATCTAAGATTTATATCAAGATTTTGGAAAAGCTACATAATGCTTTAGGTACTCAGCTTACATTCAGTACTACTTTTCATCCAAAAACATTTGGTCAATAAGAGCAGGTGATTCAAATGCTTAAAGATATGTTAAGGAGTTGTGCCATTGATTTCATGGGCAATTTAGATTAGTACCTATCATTAGTAGAATTTGCATACAATAATAGTTATTAATCATGTTTGAGAATGGCATCGTATAAAGCTTTATATGGAAGAAAATGTAGAACTCTATTGTGTTAGAGTGAAGTAGGGGAAAATAAGCTAATGGGACCAAACTTTATAAATAATGCAAAAGAAAAGTTTAAGACTATTAGAGATCGATCAAAAGTAACATCACATAGGCAAAAATCATATGAAGATTTGAGAAAGAAGCTAATTGAATATGAGGAGAGAGATAAGTTTTTTCTTAAAGTGTCACCTTGGAATAAGGTATTGAGATTTGGGAAGAAAGGCAAGTTGAGTCTATGATTTATTGGTCCACATGAGATAATAAAATATGTAGGACTAGTGGCATATCAATTAGCATTGCCATTAGAGTTACATTAGATTCATGAAGTTTTTCAAATTTTTATGCCAAACTAATATAAATCAGATCCTTTTCATGTGATAGCTGTAAAAGAAGTAGAAGTACAGCTACATCTTTCATAAGAAGAAGAGCTAATTTAGATTTTGGTATGTGAAGTGATAAAGTTACATAATAAAATAGTGCCATTAATGAAGGTGCTATAGAGACATACGACTTACAAGAAGTAGCCTAGGAAAGCGAGTAGCAGATAAAGGTGCAATATTCATATTTTTTTGAACTAGATAAATTTTAAGGATAAAATTTTTTAGAAATGGAAGATTTGTAACACTTGTAAAACTTAGCTTTATGAATAGCATTTATCAGGTTATGATTTGGGTTCTTAAGTATTAGGCCCCACTAAGGTGATCTAGAGAAGGGCGTACTAGAAAAGAAATTTTAAAAAGAAAAAAAAGGGATCAAAATAAAAGAATTAAAAATAACCACTGAACTAGAAAATTCTTTTACATCGATATCTAATGAAATATGGTCTTAGTTTGGGCTATTATATAAATGGTCAGGATGTGCCTGGACTAACCCAAAAATAGCACATATTTAAGGTAAAAAATTCTAACTAGTATAATGGTGAAGGAATTATAATTTTTTGACATTGATAAGTATTTTTATTGAATTTCTTACTTACGCAATTAAAAATTCAAGTAGGTTTCCTTTGTCTTTTTGGCACGAGCTTTGAAGAGGCCCTTAATTGTGAAATTCTATAATTTTGGTGTCTTTATAAATAATTTTGGTTAACAAAAACATTATGAATAAATTTTTAATGATTTGAAGAAAACTAAGAAAAATGAACCATTGGATCGTTATTTGATCAAATCATGGCCGTCCATGTATTTAATATAAATGCGTGAGCTCACATGGACATAACACACAAGACCACATATCATCTTCTTCCTCCCCCTAGTTGTGGTTGATGCCATCTTTAAAGAAAAGCCTCCCCCATTTTTTCATTTAATCCCATTAAAAATCAACTTAAAACCCTCGAATCTTATACATAACATGCTCTTCGTCGTATCTAGTTTCCTATTCTCTTATTTATTTCTTGAGAAAAAGGGAGATTTTGCGCGAAAAGAGAACATTTCAAGTTAGGTTTTTGAAAGTTTAAAAGCCAAAGTAAGCATATTTTAGGGGTTCTAATATTTTTTATGATATTACAAGTGCCTGAAATTACAGTACATGTGTTATTTTTAAGTTTTGATTCCTGTATAATTTTCAAAGTAATTTTTTAACTAAATACCTATTATGGAACTTAGAGAAAGAATGAGAGATGCTTTCCAAAGGCAAAGAAGAGTAGTAAAGTTATATTTATATAAGTGTATTCAGTAAAATATGTGTACATGTAATTTGTTTATACATTTTTAGTTTAGAAACCTATTATGAAAGCTGTAGTTTTAGTGGTTTAATTTGCCTTAAAATTATTTTTATGGAATTATAATGTGTAAAATACATTAATTAAGAGAAATAATGGTTAAATAATAATAAAATTAGAGTATGGGAAAGTTATACACTTGGTAGTGTAATATTTAATAAAGGGGTAAAATGGTAATTTAGGAAATTATATGTAAATTGTGTATAAATGTGCTACATTTGGATAATTAATCATGTTAGAATAATGATTGATGAATAATAATATATTATGATGGAAATGTGATGCATCAGGAATATGTATGTATGTTTTGCATTATGTGGGTACATGTATGTTACATAGGAGATGTAATGTAACATAAGTTGTAATGTACATATAATTGAAATGTCAGTTATTATTATGGTATACAAGTTCTCAAATGAGAATTTTGTATAAAACAAAATGGTGTCAATGTGGTAAAAATATATATGAATGTGATTACATGTTAAGTAATAAAAACATGTAATGTAAAATTGTACAATGTAATATGTCGAAGCCCATATATGCTGGACAACTTACTAGATAGGTTAACTAGTCAACTAAGGAATTAGATACTACTAGATATTTGGTATGATTTTTTATGTCGGAGTAGCTAGCATTAAGTCTATTTAGGTTAATGCACATACGCATATCATATATTTATATAATCCATTATACATTGATATGATATGATTGTTTATCGAGGTGCAACCACTGATAGGTCTAATAAAACCACTGCACATAATTCATGTTAGTGCAGTCGTAGAAAGGTTTAACATGATTCATTACACATTATTGATAATCGATTATGCTAATGCAGCAGTTGTTAGGCTTAAAATATGGGCAACTGTACACTATGATCCTAATGTCTAATATGAAGATTCATGTCAATTAGATATGGGCTAATCAATTGGTTAATTAAGACACTGAAATTGTGTGCATTATACAATGAATAATGGACTTGATATATATAAAATGAGTAGGCGTATAACATGATTGGAATGACGTAATGTGATAAGCATATACATGTAATTATCGTGTATCATAATGTGCATGCAATTAGTTTCTCATTACTGCATTATAATGTATGATTAATGTGAATTTGTGTGTATACATGTGTAAGCATATTTTATTGAATACACCACTAAGTTTTATGCTTAGTGTATTGTGTTTTCAATGTATAGGTAGTAAATAGCTAGCCTCAGTAGAAGCAGTATACTGCCCAGGAGATTTATCAAGTGTTTTGGTATATTTTGGTTATATTGTGTGATGTAATATTATTATTAGTTGGCACACATATGTAAGCATGTTAGGACTAGAGTATGATGATATAGTATGTTAGGATGTAAACATATTATACATGTTATGTTTTTAAGATATGAATGTGTGTGTGAATAAATTTGTATGATATGATAAGTCTGCTTGGGATATTGAGTTAAGATAAGGACCAAAAAGGTCCAGGTGGTTGGATAATGATTGAGATGTTATAGAAATGTTATTTTTTACATGTTTTACTTAAGGATATGTCTATATGCAACTGTATTGTTGTTGAAATTTTCTTGATATGAAATCGTTAAGATAATATGTGTGGTTTTCATATAAATGGGTTTTAAAAAGATATTGGCAAAGATAATATAAGTTTATTTTCATGGCATCTCTTACTCAGACTGGCAACAGTTTGGGTAGAAGGTGCATAATTTGGCATCCCTTATTTAGATCCACTAACTAGGTCGAGGGAAGGGTGTTACATGAAGGCTGTAAAGTAAAAAAAATATTGGAATAGAAAGGGGCTTGAGAGGGAATTTTACTTGGAAACCAATTTGAGGTGTTAGTTATTTCTAAGTAAAATGTTGAGGGGAGGCAAAGATAGATTTTAAAAGAAAAGAAAAGGAAAAAAAGAAAAATAGGAGAAAGAAAGGAAAGGTTCAAGGGCTTCAAGGCTAAAGGAAAGGGTTAAAGGTGAGCAATAATTCAGATTGGCATCTCCTTTCAAAATTTGAGAGAGCACAAGAACAAGAAAAGAAAGGTAGGAATACAACCAAGAATTGAAGGACAGTAAGTGCCTATACCAAACATAAGGGGAACTAGAAATTTTAGAGAAAATTAAAATATTAATCTAGAGAAAAATAGCAATAGGAAACAACTACTAATGTAGCGAACTTCTACTATTGTAAGAGGCAGCAAAGCTAGCCATGAGTTAGATAGCATGATACAAATAAAGTGCATTGTTATAGTGACAAGTTGTGGCATCAAAATGTAAGTAGTATTTAGTTTTCTATTTTGGGCTATGTAGACAATTAGTATGAAAAAAGAAAGAATTGTCTAGCTAAACTAATAAAAAAGGGGTAAAGATAGCGGCAAAAAATATAAGCAAGTTGATGATAAGGATGATGGTGGAAAGGGGGATGGAGAGTGAGTAATCCTATTACTACAGCACGATAACACAGTTTTTAATGTGCAGTAATGCAGTAGCTACTATTCAGTGCTCATAGCAGATGATTCTACACCCTCTTAAAGTAACCATTGTGGTGTTCAATTCAAAATAAAGGGGAAGCATTATTGGGTAGTAATATAGCTGTTGTAATTGTTGGGTTGAATGGTAAGCATTATAGCATACACAGAATCACAGTAGTCATTGTAATGGAAGAAAAAGAGGAAATAATATAACTGCATGATCGAAAAAGCATGAATAGTAGGTATTGGCTATAGATAAAAATGGTATATTCATAATTACCATAGTACCTATGGGAAAAGAGGAAAAGAGCATAAGGTATTGGTGTTATAAGTGTTAACCAAGTTATACGGATACCACTATGAGTATTAAGTCATAAAACAGGAAAATAGATGGAATAAGTGATAATGGAATGAGCTAATGCAACATGAGTTAGCTTAACTATGGATAGTCTTAGTAAGATTCTTAAAATGTATCAGTTGAATTAATATAGCCCTTAAAGGAATATTTTATCTATGTTGGTTTTTCTCGATCATAAGTAGTGAAAAAAGTAAAATTTGAGAAAAACCAATAATGATATTGGATTTGGATAATTTAAAATTCATCCTAAATAATAAATCTAGCAGCATTTCATAATTTATCCTAATAGGTTATTACTGATTCCTTTAATGAGCTCTTCTCATCAAGTTGTTACAAACCATAGTGATCCTCTTTTAGAAACACATCCAAGTAATCTACACATGAAGTTCTTAGATAAGAGCAACTACAATTCTTAGTGCTAGTAAGAATTTAAAGAGGATGAAGGAAGACAAAGAAATTATATGTGTTTTAATTATTCTATACACCAATTTCTACAATATAATGTATACATATGGTACCTACTTCTATAAAGGTTATTTAAACTTTAAATAAACCTTTCTTTGGTTAGATTTTGGCACTCAAAATATACTTAAAGTTAGGCCAAAATGGACCCACTGATTAAGCCCTATTTATTCCTATATGTATAAGCCCTTAAGTTCCACTTTCATTAATCTTATATGCCATTCCCAAGACATATTTTGTATTAATAATTAGTCTAATTTAATAACTTTTAAACCCTTAAAAATACCATAAAAATCTTCTGCAAGAGGCCTAAGCCCTAAAACCCTAATTTCTAGACTATATATTTACAAGTGAGCCTTAGGCCTATTTGCTTATTTCTTCTTCTTAATTCATCTTCCAATGATATCACATATCATTTAAACATTCAATCTCTTTGAATCTTCCTCAAACTCCTTTTTTGTGTGTGACCCTATAGGTTTCCAAAACTATTTGGCAATATAAAATGAAATAAAACCCTATTCTAACTCAGACTCTATAGATTCAATCTTATTAAATCAATATCAATTCACCAATTGATATGTCGCTTATATACAAGTCAAGAGAACAGTTTAGCCATATATCATAACTACACAAGCGCTAAAAAATCAAATGGTTTGACTTTATACTTCCATATACTATTATGATGCAATGGATTATTTTGATCATCTTTTACCGCATCATGTTTTAAGTATGAACTTATGTTAACTCATAGCATAACTAAACATTTCTAATTAAACCCTTGACATATTGTTCTAATAATTTCACCTTTATTCCCAAAATGCCTTTTATGAATTGCATTCTCACATGGCACTTTGCTTTGGCTAAAAATTCTTAAATATAGGTTACTTATTAGACATATGAGATAAACTCCCCATTATAATCTAGGGTGGTGAATGTAAGACCCTAATACTTGCCCGAACTTGATGTTATGACATCCATACCTTAGATAGCCTAAACTAGTTGAGCCTGAAGCCTAAGATATGTGTGAACAAGTTAAAGCCCATGTCCATATAAACTAAATCTAACCTAGCTCAAAGCCCATAGATTAACAGGAAAGCCTATAAGCTAAGTCCACAAGGACTAAGCCGTACAAGTCTGCATGGACTTGCCGATGTGAAAGCTTCTAAAAGTATGGGATGCTTATCTAAGCACTATCTCCTAATCTGAGAAGGATTTTGTAACTTTTGGATGGGAGACTCTTAACCTTAAGCCTATAAATACCTTCTTTGGGTATGAGTAAGAGGAGAGAGCTCAGAAGGAGGCAATTTTGAGAGCCTAAACCCATTGTTCGTGAGTCTAGGAGAGTGGTCCAACCAAGAATTGCCCTACTAGTCCTGTTAACCACACCTAAATACTTTTCTTTCAAAATTCTACCTTTTTGCATTGTAGTTTGAAGTCTGATTATAAGGGTAAAATCTGAGGCCTCTTATTATACATTCATACTATTTTTATTGACCTAGGATCTTTAAGGATTGATCATAAGTGAGGTGATTTTATGTAATCCCCACTTTGATCATAAGAATAGGTCATCATTTAAGCCATTTTATATTGTATAATTGACTATCAGTATGTTATAACTATTCAATAATTTTCATCTTAATCGTAAAGACCTATCTATGAATGTAATAAAGTCTGCCCAAACTAATGTTGTTGATATATGCATGATTTGTCATTGGCACAGACTTATATTCGATAATAGATGTTTACCATATTGACATAATTCTATGATGTTATCATGTTGTATAAATATTTCATTCTATGATATGTAAATTGTTGACATACTGAAACTATTGCACTGTTCGCACAGACTCCTTCTCACGAGGAATATAATCCATACAAATGATTTTGTTTTGCTATATTGGTTTCCTCTTGAAGTCTCCACGGACTCCATCTCATGAGATACGTAGTCCATAAAAATGAGCTTATTTTATTCTTATTTATTTTATCCTATAGTCCACATGGACTCTCTCTTACAAGGAATGTAATGCTTATGGATGATCATGTTTTATTCTTAACTATTCTATGTATGAAGTCTACACGGACTCCCTCTCATAAGGAACATGGTCTGCACAGATATATATGTGCAATGCATGTTTGTCTAGTTATGTAATCCGCATAAACTCCCTTTCATGAGGAACATAGTTTGTATGGACAAATTAATGTTAAGCATACTTATTCTATTATATAGTCCATATGAACTCCATCTTACGAGGAACGTAGTCCACATAGACATTTACTTTGAATTCTAGTTTTCACATGTATTCATATTTATTGTCCTCTTTATGAATCCTTATAGCTCATTTATTTGTTATCATTAGCCTATTCCTTTGAGTTGTATACAAGTGACCCTTTTTACTAGAGTAGAGGTCTGGATGGACATAATAGCCATTATAAGCCATAGTCTTCATAGACACATGCTAGAGCTACACAAACTCTACATGGACTTGACGACATACAGATAGGATTAATTAAGTTATTTGTTCTATTTCCTTTGGTTTTGTATCATTTTAACTCTCTTTGTTTTAGTTGTAATAGGTAGTTAATAACTTGTTTTACATGCTAAAAGCCTAAAGTCTCACATCAATAGGTTTCCTATCTAATTAATTGGTGTTTTCTAATAAAAATGGCTTTCAGTTTTCTTGAATCAAAAGTCATATTAAATTGTATTTTAATAAAGGCCAATCTCTTAGAGATGAGAGTTAGGCAATTACCGCTAATTCCTATGGAATTACAAGTAATTGTCAAGTTATATCACAACTAATCAATAGCTCACTTTTTAGATGTATAATATACTTGTTGTATACTTTAAATACTACTAATTTACTTTTATACATGAAAAGGTGACATAACTACTTTAAATATAATGCATGCTTGATTGATATAGGATTGATAAACATTACAATGTACAAAGAATGCATATTTATTGGGGCATGAATAATATCTAAATTCTAAACCTTTCTAGTATAGAACATCAGAGGTCTTGGTGTAGAGGCTAAGTGGTGACTCCCAAACACTAAACTGCTCTCATCCCTGGTAAAAATACATTTATTTTCTTTGCAGTGGTGACTCCACTAAAGACTAAGAATCTCAATTTGAAAATGCCTAAATAATATGCCATTTAATATTCTGACTTTTTTCAATCCTATGCATTACACTCTATATATAAACTGTGTCCCTTTTAAATTGGATGGTATTGTGAACCATGACTCCATTTTTCATTCACGAATGGTGAAGTGCTAGCTTATCCATCACTTATAAGCCTTATAACTTTAGGCATATAAAAAGGTAAACTAATCGATCACTATATCCTTGATTGGAAAGACCCATTAGGAGGAACCTTTGCTTGTGGGAGACATAAGCCCTTTTGACCCAACCATGAGCCTATATAGTCAAGCCTAACAACTTCCCTTAAGTTGTATGACCCTAAAAGTTTGTGTTGTGATTGCTATATAGGCCTATCAGATTTAACCTTATTTAAAGTTGGGGCAAGCCCATTGTGCCTTTTATTTGGAATAGGTGCAACCTAATTTCACCTCAATTAAGACTTAAATGTCATAAGCCATTATCCTTGCCTACACCATAAATATGAGAGGTCATTGGGCCTAATTGGGCCCATATTCAAACTTATGCATCCCCCAATGATGCTTACTTAACCCCACCTAGGAAGAATGACTAAGACCATTTATGTGGCAGTAATAAGGATGGAAGGCTTATTGCTTGTGTTTGACCATATACATCTAACATGTATCCTTTTATATATAAATATGACATTGTATTGTACCTACTTGTATAAATGCACCATGTAAATCTCATGAGTTTTTATTCCATACATGCAGTGTCCTAATTCATATTCATTTCATAAAGGTTTAGGCATATCTCCTAACCTATACATTAAATGTCCATATAAGCATACAATATATCTACACGACCATAAGAAATGAGTACACCATGTATCATTTATGCATCTTGTAAAAATGTATATTTATATATATCATGAACATCTAAAAGCCATGCATACATCTTTACAAAACATCTCCATCTTAATATGCCTAAAATCTCCCATGTATCTTTATGTGTTTCTTCATATATACACGTATCTTTTACATGTATCTTCACATGATGTATCTCTATTTTATATACATGTATCTTTATCTTATACACTAACATGTGTTATATATAGTATTAGTCCTCCTAGGCATTGAGCTAATATATATAAGGCATATCACATAAACATCACTCTAGTCCTAATCGTGTCACAAGTTGTATCATCCACTAAACATAGCATATACATAAGCACTTTACCATTATAAAATCATATATCATTCATCATATGGGTAAAACCATTCATATATGTGCTTGTCACATCATTACTAGGACCATTCTAATCCACTATCTTACCTAGTATAGGTGTTACATTCATTCATCTCATATGGGAACCTCATCTATCTGTATTTTTCCTTACCCTTAAGATGCATTCTAGATAGCATCACATTGCTTGAAACACTCATGACTTGTTTTACCATATATAGACATATAACTTCACCCATTCTTGCACACCGGAATAAGCATGCACTCCTTATTCATATCCATACACATAAAATTCGCTTCATATGCACATACTTGGTATAATCCTACATCATTAACACTTTACACTAGCACATAACACACTAACTATCCATTAAAGGTTACCATCTTGTAAAAGTTAATTAACTTCTTACTCATGCATCTTGTAAACTCATTAACTATCAATACCATACATCCACCATATACATACATCATATTTGTTCTTATAACATCGTTCATACATAAAATGTAGAGCACATATGTTAGGCATCAATAAGAACAATAAATAACATTATGCAACTCTACAAATCATACACATAAATTAAAAGCTTTCACACAACAACTAAAGCGCATATGTTAGAGGTATAGACTTTCATTGATATATTAACATATGTTACACATGAACAACATTACCCTATTCATACTACTTAGGCTTAGGCTTAGTCAAGCATCACATAGGTACAATCCATGAAGGCATGCACAACACAAATGCCATAGCATATAAGGAATAAGCACCTCATATGTATATCTCATATTCTCATGCATACATCCTCACATATATCCACATTAAACCATGTATATATCTTTACCCCTATAAGTATCAAGAATATATCTCTACGTATACATTTTTTTGTACCTCTATCTTATATAGTGAACCTATAAGTGCCCTAACATGTGAAACATGCATCATTCATCATGAAACCATCCATATATATGCTTGGAAGACTTGCCTATCTATGAACAACAAAAAAAACACATGCATTGTAATTCATGTACTTTATAGAGATAGCTCGCATCATGTATGCATTATTACTTTGCACAAACATGTCATACAAGCCCCTATACATATATCACATAGTTTTCATAAGTTGCATATGCATAAACATACGTCTTGTATCATGAACCATCTTATATGCATGTATAACACTATCTAAATGCATATTATTTAGGCTTAGTCATAAATCATCCATCCACCTTGTATCACATTAACAAGAATAACATGCAACTCACCCATATACTCATGCATTCATATTTGGCATACCATAAATAGACATATATCATCTTTCATGTAGACTTCATTCATCTTAGACCATCTTTCCTAGTATAAGTGTGACATGTATCCATCACATATCCATATTATGTCTAGGTATGTCATGTACATATCACATGCATTTGAATCATAAAAGTTACATCCGATGCATACACTTGGCATATTATAATGTAAATTTCACATCCACACATATCCACATGCATTTATAATCATATTATGTCAATGCATATCATGTACATATCACATGCATCACTAACCTTCAATCTAACAATCACCTATGCATGTTGAGCATAACATGGTACTATAATCATAGTGCTTATCATATCATGTTAACAAATGTATCACACTAACTGTAAGGATCACTCTTTGCTCGGGCTTTTGTAAGGAAATAAGCCTTATCTTTAAAAGGAATCCCAATCTCTAAAGATGACACTAGAGGGCAAAGACTTATAGAGCATTAGAGAACTTCTGAGCCATGATTTAATAAGAATTCACTAAGTTAAAGACCACCGAGAGGGCAAACAGTCACCAAGAAATCAAGCCTAGTTGCCCACCATGCAAATTTGCCAAGTTCAACAGGCCCTTGTCATGAATACTCGTGGAAATAAGGAAAAAAAAAACTCTTTCATCCACAGACACTAGAAGCACCAACCATGTAACAACCTTCACCCGGTCTGTACATCGGACCTGAGTAAAGAGCGATGCCACATACTAATATCTAATTCCACTACCCATTAAAACCCGATTAATTTAAAACTTTTTTGTTAATTCATTTAATAAATAAATTTCTTAACTTCTAGAGGTGTAAAAACATTAAAAATCATTTGGCATCTTTACAAGGTAACTAATGGGATCTTCGTGTCGAAAATTTGGTAGTATAATGGTAGTATTAGGACACTTTCCTAAATAGTAAACCTATTAAAAACACTTATATAAAATATACAACACATCTCCATATCAAATGGGTCCTTCTAACCCTCTAAACTTCACCAAAAAACACAGAGCCTCAAGCTCAACTTAATTAGCATTCTCATATGTAACATCACAAATTATCACACAATTCATGCGA
>CANXYI010309536.1:0-10088 GCA_948208565.1 Hura crepitans | reverse complement strand
TATATATACAGATATAGCAGCCTCTAAGCATGATAAACCCAGACCTATAATGTGTTACATGAGTGTTAGCTAAACAAAACCAAAAGAAAAGGCTCTATGTATCCTTCAAGAATTGTGCTGCTACACTACATGATCTCTGAGGCCGGGCTACTAATCTTTGCAACGTCCACACCAAAATATTGGTATGATGAGTATGAAACTCAATGGTTAACTTAAAGCATTTAAAACATGATATATGTAATGGCTCCCATGCAATGATAATATGATAGTCAAAATGCAGGGTGTGGATAATATACCAAGTAATTCATGCCATTCAGGTGATATGCCATTTTTACACAATAATTACCAAAATGCCACCAAGATAATTTTAATTAAATTAATCATACAATAATCTACCATTAATCAAAGTATGGATATTAAATCAATTTAATTTATAAGGCTAGACTACATAAACCACACCTAAGACACTAGACCGAGAGGGAACTAAAAGTTGTGCAGTGGCCTAGATTTTAGACCCCGGCTGCTACACCGGCCTGGTTTGCTAGCAGGGATTAGCTCACTTGAACCTCTCAATACCAAACAAGAGATAGCAGGGATTAGTCCATAGACCTCCTAATATCTTAAACAACTCAACCTCTAAGCATATTGTGGACACTAGGGATCAATCCGTTAACCTCCCAACATCTAGAAATCACTATAACCATTAGTGGATAGCAGGGATCAGTCCAGAGACCTCCTAATATCTAGATAATCATTAACATCATACACTACCAAAGGATAGTAAAGATCAAGTCGTAGACCTCTCAATATCTAGAAAATCACAAGAATCATCTAGTAGCTGCTAGTCCCTAAGTTGACCGGTCAACCTATCTAGTTGGTATCTAACTAATGGACAATCTAACTTTATTTTATGTTCATTTATTTATTGATCATCATATTATAATATTTAACAATAAAAAATAGACAGTTATGAATTTTATTTAATAGTCAAATTTGACCTAGATAGTTAGAGGTCATTTTTGGTCCTATCGAATAGTTAGGGGTTAATTTTTCTGAGTCATTTTAGGTTACTTCCTTAGGCATAATTAAGTTCATATCAAATCTAGTCTAGGCCAATATTTTAGTCCAATTATGTCCATGTTAAAGGTTCATTTTAGGTATAGGCCCCTAAATTAATTTTACAGGATAGTTATAGGTCATTTTCCATTTTTCCGTAGGCTATTTTAAGTCTAATTTTAACTCTTTTCATGCCATTTTTTAGTGTCTAAAGCCAAGCTCATTCATACATCTCAAATTGACTTAAAAGAGGCTTCCATTCATTTCACATAAACATTACAAAGTGTCTCAACATTAAGTGCCATTTACATGCCAAAGTTAGTCTATTTTAAGGTCAATTTTTACCGTACTATTCTAAGCCATTTTAAAGTTCCTTTTTTAACCATTTCCTAACCTTAAATGGCTACCCAAATTCCTTGAATTTCATGCCTTATTACTTCTGCATATCCACCTAATTCATGCTAAACAAATATTACTCAAATCATGCCAAAAAGGTTATGCTAATCACCCACACACACACACACATGCCGTACCATACATCACATTTCATGCCACAATTTACCTTGCATACCTCTCGGCCAATGCTTCCCAATGGCCATGTATATGCCTTTCTCCATATTCAAGCATACATACACATATCCTGACATCATTCAAGCATGCTTATACACACACAATGCAATTATCATTCAAACTATGCCATTACATGCCCTGTATATGCCTCGACCACACTAAGCACACTCATTTACAAGCTTTGTTTATCAAATTCATTACCTACACCTATAATGCCATCACTAATAAGCCAATTTCCATGTTATATGCCATGTTTACTTACCATACACCTAGCCTATATGCCAAGCCAACCTCTCAGGCAACTAAGGCCTAACAACAACACTATCAATTTTCACCACAAACAATTACAATTCATGCACTCCCATATCAACCACCTTAGAAATCATGCCAAAATCACCTTAATCAAGCTATACACACATAACATGCACACCTCTTAACCAATTGAGGATTTAGCCCTTTCTCTAATTCTTTTCATCAAATCATCATCCTAATCATTCATTCCACACGCACATAATTAAAACTAACACAAGCCTAATTCACAATTACAAACACATTAAGCATGAATTCTATCATTTCCATACAAGGTTCCTCACACCTATTACATATAAAATCCTACTTACATGCTTTCAATGCTCTAAATTCACATACCTCTTTAATAAGGAAGACTTATCCCACACCTTAAGCTTGCAAAAGACCTTGTTTCCCATCACTTGGCCTCACTTTCCATACATGCCACGCTTCTTTTAAAAATCCATAAAAAATTCCATAAGGCCCCAAATCAAATTCTAAGATTATAGGCATTCTTAGAATAGCAAAATCCTTTAGGAAATAAATTAAAAAGGGAGGAAACACTTACACATCAAAAGTTGGTTCCCAAGCACCTTTTTAGGTACACTTGAACATTCTTGAATTTCTTTAAGCTTTATGGACTTTTATGGCCTTTAATTCCTTTAAACATCAATTCACAACACATTAAAATGATTTTTTGTGGCAAATAGGGTGGGAAAAGAACACAAGAAACCATGAAAATGGTGGGAAAATAAGAAAGTGGTGTTAGCTGCAAAGGAGGAAAAAAAGATGGTGGGTGGTGGGTGTATGAGCCAAGTGGCATCTAAGTGTCACCATGTGACCTTTTATAATGGCTAAGGTGGCATTGGTGGGGCCACATGCCACTCAAGTATCCCAAAATTGTAATTTCAGTAGAAACTTTGGTGAAATTTTAAAAATTACTTAGACTAGTAAAAATCATTATTTTTGCTTTAAAAATCCTCAAGTGGTCCCATTTAGAGGCTCATAAAAATTCTTAGCCAATTCCATCAACATGATAGTTGACTATCTTGATTTATGTGCAAAACCCAAAATTAAGGAAAAGTTTCAAATGACTTTGGAATTTAAAATTTCCTTCACCAATGGACTCAGGGGAATTTTTCACCTTTAAGGTATGGTATTTTTATGTTTGTCCAAGCACATCCTAGGTCAATCCCAGCCTAAATCCATCTGAGCCTACTGCCCACTAGATTACAGCCTAAAATAATTTATTAGTTTTGCTAATTCTTTAGATTAAGGCATTTTCATCATTTTTAAGCCCCTCAAAGTTTCATGACTAATACGCCCCACCTCAAGCATCATGAAGGTGACCCGGCACTCTAGGTACACTTCCTATGTCTTGGAGGTACTGTTTAAAGAGCCTTGATTCATGAACATTACAATTATTCCCCTCTTTAGAAATTTCGACCTCGAAATTACCTTAGTAAACAAATGTGGATATTGACTCTTCATCTGCTCCTCAAGTTCTTATGTAGCTTATTTTGCATTATAATGCTTCTAAAGAACTTTAACTAGAGGAATGGTTTTATTCGTCAACTGCTTCACTTATTGAGCTAGAATTAATATTAGTTCTTCATTGTAACTCAAGTCTAGCTATACTTCAATGTCTACTGCTAGTATTATATTGGAAGGATTTGATCTGTACATTCTAACATTAAAACATGAAACACATCATATATCTATTGTAACTCAAGAGGGAAAGTGAACCTATATGCTAGTGGTCCCACTCTCTTCGTAATTTTATATGGTTCGATAAATCTTAGACTCAACTTCCCTTTCTTCCCAAATCTGAGTACTTTATTCCATGGGGATACTTTTAGAAATACTTTTTCACCCATAACATATTAAATATTCCTTTGGCTCAAGTTAGCATAAAACTTCTATCTGTCAATTGTAGCTTTTATTCTCTCCCTAATATCTTTAACCTTTTCTTCTGCATCTCTTATCAAATCAACTCCTAAGATTTTGTTCTCCCTAACTTCACTCCAGCACAATGGAGTTCTACACCTTTTACCATATAGTGCTTGATAAGGTGCCATGCTCAAACTGGCTTCATAACTGTTATTGTAAGCAAACTTATATAAGGACAAAGTACTAGTCCTAACTACCTTTAAACTCAATGGCATAGCTATGCAACATGTCCTCAAGTACTTGTATCACCCTTTCTAATTGTCTATCTATTTGAGGGTGTAAAGTTATACCATAAGTCAGCTTAGTACCTAGTGCCTGATGCAGTTTCTTCCAAAACCTAGACACGAAGCAAGGATCACTATCTAAAATAATAGCCATAGGTATGCCATGGTGTCTGACAATTTTATCAATGCATAACTTAGCTAGTCTTTCTAGTGTCTAATCCATTCTAATAGGAATGAAGTTAGTTGTCTTAGTCAATCTATCAACAATCACCCACGCATTATTGCACTTATTCCTAGTCACAGGCAATCCCATTAGAAATTCCATTGTCATTTTTTTCCACTTCCATTCTAGTATTGCTACAGGATGTAATAATCTAAAAGGAACTTGATGCTCAGCTTTTACCTACTGGCATGTCAAACATCTAGCAATGTATTCTATTATATCTCTCTTTATACCTGACCACTAGTTTTGAGATTTCAAGTCCATGTACTTCTTTATACTACTAGGGTGCATAGAATAAAGATTTTCATGTGCATTCTTTAGTATCTGTAATCTCAAGTCATCTGTACTTGGTACACTCAACCTACCCTGATAATATAGACATCTATCCTTATTTAACCTAAATCCTATTGTCTTCCCCTCTTTAACTTTACCTATAATCTATCTCAACTATTCGTCCTTTTCTTGAACTTCTTTTATCTGTTACCTGAAATCTAGCTTCATTTGAAGTTTAGCTAAAATGGCATCTTACCTTATATATTATAGTCTAGCATTTATGGCTTTCAAGGTTATCATGAATTTCCTACTCAAAGCAGTTACTACCATATTAGCTTTCCTTGAATGGTAATCTATCATACAGTCATAATCCTTAATATGCTCTAACCATCTTCTTTGTCTCAAGTTTAACTCCTTCTGATTAAAAAGGTATTTTTGGCTCTTATGGTTTGTGTAAACATAACACTTATCCCCCATATAATTAATGCCTCTAAATTTTTAAAGCAAACACAATGGTAGCTAACTCTAAATCTTAAGTAGGGTAGTTCCTCTCATGGGTTTTCAACTATCTTAAAGCATAAGCTACCACTTTTCCTTCCTACATCAACACATATCCCAAACCATTGAGTAAAGGATCACTATACATAAAAAAGTCCTTACACTATTTAGGTTGAATCAGGATAGGAGCTTCTGTTAACATCTTTTTGAACTTGTCAAAACTTTCTTGACATTTAGCATCCCACTCAAATTTCACATTCTTCTTGATTAATCTAGTCAGAGGTGCTATAATCATAGAAAATCCTTTCACAAATCTTTTGTAGTACCAAAATATACCCAAAAAACTCTGTATCTCTGTGGTCCTAGAACACACTAAGATGTCATCAATGAATACTACCACAAATTGATCTAGGTAGGGTTGAAATACTCTTTTCATTAAATCCATAAAGGCTACTGGGATTTTAGTGAGCCCAAATGGCATCAATAAGAACTCATAATGCCTATATTGAGTCCTGAAAGTAGTTTTAAGAACATCAACTTCCTTTATTTTCAATTGGTGATACCCATATCTCAAATCAATCTTAAAAAACACACTTGCACCTTTAAACTAAACAAATAGATCATCTATTTTGGGTAAGGGATATTTGTTCTACACTGTTACTTTATTAAGCTGCCTATAATCAATACACAATTAGAGGGACCTATTTTTCTTCTTCACAAATAGAACATAGGCTCCTTAAGGTGAAGTATTAATAAATCCACTATCTAATAGATCTTGTAATTGCACTTTAGTTTTTTCAACTTAGTAGGTGTCATTCTATAGGGGGTAATGGACATAAGAGTTATACCAAGATACACCTCAATCTCAAAATCAAGCCCCCTCTATAGAGGTAACCCTGGAAACTCATTCGAAAACATGTCAGGAAACTTAACAACTATAAAGATTTATTCAAGCATTGGGTTAGAAGTACTACTATTAATGAAATGTGATAGGTAAGCTTCATACCCTTTATGAATGAGTTTTCTTACTGTAATAGCTAAGATAAGATTATCTGTAAGGTTTCTCTCACCTATAACTATCACTATCTATCCCTCTATAGTTTAAAGGGTTAGTTTCTTATATTTACAATCCACTATAGCCTGATGTTCAGAAAATCAATCCATTCCCAAAATTACATCAAACTCAGAGAAAGGTAACTCAATCAAATCCCCAAAAAACAAACATTCGTAGATTACTAAAGGACACTGCCTAAAGACTTTAATCACATTCACACTTTATCCTATATGATTACTAACTTGTATGTCTATGTTCACATGCTCAGATTTCAGTCCTCTATCATGTGCTTATGTGGTGCATACATAAGAATATGTAGATCCTGGGTCTATCAATGCCAAAACTGGAACATCAAATAAGTAAAACATACTAGTAATGACATCTAGGGCTATTGCCTCTTCTCTGGCCCTGACAGTGTATTGCCTTACTGGTGTATAGGCTTTTGATCTTTTTCCCTGACTAGCACTAGGCTAATTCCCTCTACCTTACCTCTATCCTCTACTTTGAGATGCTACTATAGATGCCTAAGTACGGGCACCCACTAGCTATCTCTGAGGACACTCTCTCTGATAATGATCTTTGGCACCACAAGTAAAGCATTCTCCCTTCCTACCTAACTAACACTGCCCCAAGTGTCTCTTATTGCAAGTATTGCAAGCCGGGGATCCATGCCTATTACCTGTTGGTCTAAGAGCACTAGTAGCTCATGGAGGTAGTTGCAGTCTAACTATAGAAGCTTGTCTAAACCTCTAAAACTGTGCCTTCCTCTGTGCCTGATGCACTGATTGACACTAAGATAGTGCTACTCTTCTTCTCTTACTACCACCTAAAGCTGCACTAGACTACCCAACAGTAAACTCTCTTTCTCTGAAAGAAAATCTCTCTTCTCCTGCACTATCTTCTCTATATCATATGTAGATGCTACTAGTACAGCAAAATCTATTCAGATTAGCTATCTGCATCCTCAACTCTACATTCAACCATTGTAGAAATCTTTTACATTTCTCCTCTTCATTAGGAATAAATTCCTCTGTACATATGATTAGTTTAGTGAAATCCTTCTCATACTTTAACACTATCCTCCTACCTTGTCTTAGAACTAGAAACTCCTGCCTCTTTTTTTCCTTGTAGGATCTAGAATATACCTCTTCTTGAACTTTATCAAGAGGAACTCTTAGGCGATATCTGTCACTGCCTTCCTCTTCTTAATAGTATCCTAACAATGGAATGCTTCATTATGTATGAGGGAAGTTGTACACTTTAAACTATCTTATTTTGAACAATCAAACTATTCCATTTGTCTGAAGGTTCTCTTTCACTAGTACTCTGCTTGTGTTGTATCTTCCTTCTTTATACATAGGAAATCCACAACTCCTATCTTTTTAATCCTTTCTAAAGGTGTCTTCTATAGAGGAGTTGGTGTTGGTAAAGGTACTGAAGCTAGTGGAAGAGGTAGAGAGATAGTTGCAGAAGTATGTCTAAGTAGATCTACTATATGCTGTAAAAATGCTAGGGATTCTCGTGTCTATGGCTATACTTATTGCTATGGCTATTATGTAGCATCACTGGGTTTTAGCATGGTTGCACTACTAGCTCCCCCTTATATAGTTTTAGGCATATGACTAGCCACTTCCTCTCTCCGATCTTCGGGTACTTGATCACTTATCTTGCTCAACTATAAAAGAAACAAAACCTATGAACCTTGTGGTAGTGTAATAGTTTAGAGAAAACAACCTTAGACATTAGCACACATGTAAGACACTTAGGAACATATAACTTATGTTTTGATATCACCGAATATGACACCCCCTACCAGACTCCTAAAGAAATTTGATAGGCAATGCACTTCTCGTTAAGCCACCCATCGTGGAATTACTCTAAGGGTAAACTCCTTAACACTTATAGACTATTCTAGAACTTTATCAAGAATTGCTTGGAACCTCAGCCTAATCTTTAAGCATGTTCATATATGACGTGATTGACTTAGAATGTAATTCCTATAAGTTGAGGCTCCGAGAACAATACCACTAAGGCCGAAAAGTGTTCTTGGAGTGTCAAGTCACCTTAACGAGGCTCAAGGAAGGGGTATTGGTCATAAAACTTAGAAGGGCCTTAAAATGATGAAATTAACTTAAGTCAAAGATTTAGCAGAATAAATAAATAATTTCAGGCTATAATCTAGTAGGTCATAGGCTCAGATGGAGTTGAGCTGGGAATGACTCGAGATGTGCTCGGATAGACCTAAAAATGCCATACCCTAAAGGTCAAAGATTCACCTGAGTCTATTAGTGAAAGAATTTATGAATTCTAAGGTCATTTGTAAATTTTCTTAATTTTGGGGTTTTACACGTAAATTGAGATAGTTGGTTAACTATCCCATCGATGGAATTTGGCCATGAAATTTTATTATCCTCTAAATGGGAGTAATTGAAAATTTTTAAACTAAACATGATAATTTTTAAATTTTTATATTATTTTTAAAAATTCTCTAAAATTTTTATCGAAATCGAGCAATTTTGGGATGCTCGGGTGGCATATGGCCTTACCCATGCCACCTCACCCACTATATAAGCTTCAAGTTGACACCTAAGTGTCCACATGGCATAATCCACCCACCACCCACCCTATTTGCCCTTTTTCCTCCTCCTTTTATCCTGACACCATTTTTAACCAATATCCACCACTTTTCCTTGTTTTTGTGAGCTTTCCTCTTGCCAATTGCCATAAAAAAATCCTCTAATTGTGTTGTGAATTGATTTGTGAAGGCATTAGAGGCTATAAGAGTCCCTAAATTTCAAGAAAATTCAAGAGAGCTCAAGTGTACATCAAAAGGGTGTCGAAAACCAACTTTTTGATGTTTAAGTGATTTCCTTCTTTTTAATTTATTTCCTAGAGGATTTGGTGATTCTAAGAGTTCCTATATGCTTGGAATTTGATTTGGAGATTTGTATGATGTTTTAAGGATTTTTGAATGGGAATGGTGTGACTAGAAGTAAAGAAGAATTGAGGTGTGCTTTAGCCTTTTTCAAGCTTGAAGTTAAGAATTCATCTCCTTTGGTAGTGAAGTAAGTGAATTTAAGGCATTCAAAGGATGGACCTTGAATTTCAAGTGTGATAGGTGTAGAAATCTTGTATGGAAATTGTGGAAAATGTAATTAATGTGTGTGAATTAATGAATTAGGCATGTATTTTGGTTGATTATGTATGGAATGCATGCTTGGAATGGTAATTTGCTGAAAAGAATACATGTAGGGGCTTAGGCCCCATTTGGCTGAGAGGTTTATGTAAGGGTGTATGTGTGGATGACTTGTTAAGGTGATTATGGCATGGATTCTAGTGTATTTGACATAGAAATACATGATTTATGGTAGTATGTGGTAGAAATTTAAAGTGTGGTCATTAGGCCTCTTTTGGTTAAAAGGTTGTTTGGCAAGTAGGCTAGGTATATGGTGAGTTACCATAGCAATTTATGTGGCACTAAACTTGTTAGTGATGGCATTTTAGGTGTTGGTGAAGAAATTGGTGAATAAGGCTTGTGTGTGTGCACACTAAGTATGGTCGAGGCATGTCTAAGGTGTACAATGGCCCAATTTGCATGGTAGTGGCATTGTGTGTGTGTAAGTACTCTTGTGTGATGTTAAAATATATGTATGTGTGCTTAAATGTGATTGAAAGCATGTGTATTACAATTTAGGGCTATTGGCTGAGAGCTATGTAAGGCTAAATGGCATGAAAATAAGGTATGGCATAACTTGTATATGTGTGTGATATGGCATGACATATTTGGTATGTATTGTGCAATATTCATATGGCATGACTTGGTTGAATATGCATTAGTAATAAGGCATGAAATGCATGGATATTTAGATCCCTTTTAAGGTTATAAAATGGTTAAAAAGGGGACTTGAAATTGGCTTGTGATAGCTTGGTAAAAATAAACTTAAAATAAGTT
>CANXYI010309512.1:0-12427 GCA_948208565.1 Hura crepitans | reverse complement strand
TTCTTTGTAGGTTAGTTACCAAGACAGCTATTAGGCTACTTGATTTTTGATAATTGTCTGATAGTACCTGATAAGGACTTTAACGAACTAAAATAAATAGTAATTAAGTAATAATTAATTAGAATTTAGTTAAGGCTAGGTTGGTCATACTTGGTTAAAGATGAGTTAAAGTTAAACGAAAGACCCTAGGGAAATCCTAGGATTGGTGACCTTAGTGAGAAGTGGCACTTCTTGCTTATTTCAAGTAGAAATAGGTAAGGGGTGTTACATAAGGCTTCACAGATCATGTCTAAAAAGCCTCAAAAAGTCATACTAAAAAAACATGAAAAATGAATAAATTCATTACTTTTTAACTTTGCCTAATTTATAGAAAACACTTAATGATGTTTAAAAATTCTAATTCCAATGCCAATAGACTATTTAGAAGATTTAAGTATTAAGTTGTATCGATCCCAAAATATTTTTGTGCAAAAATTGAATATTTTAAGGTTCAATTAAAACTGTCACTATTCACGTGACACAATCTTAAAATTTTAACTATCATTTTTAAGCATCTAAATGACTTCACTTTCATAACAAATTTTATCTAAAATTATACTATGATTAATGCTCCTATTTAGCTGTATTAGTGTTGTTCAGGTTTTAGGAAACAATATTCACCTCTTAAAAAGTACAATTCATAACATCGAGATTTTTGGGCATTGTATTTCTTCCCCTTTTAAAAGAAATTTGTCCTAAAAATTACTTAGATCAAAGAGATAAGGATATTGCTCCTTCATCTGACTTTCACTTTCTTAGGCTATTTCTTCAATGATGTGATATTTTGACAACACTTTTACTAATGGCATTATCTATTTAAAAACTGCTTGACTTCAAGAGCCAAGATCTTCACTGGTTCTTCTTCATAAGATAAACCCAATTGTATCTCAACCTTCTTTATTGTTAGAACATCACAGGGGTCTAACCTGTATCTCTTTAGCATTGACACATGAAAATACATCATAGATCTATTGTAACTCTAGAGCCAATGTGAGTATATAGGTTATTGGCCCTACATGCTCAGTTATCTATTATGGGCTAATGAATCTCAGACTGAACTTGCCTTTCTTACCATATCTTAGAAATTTCTACCATAGAGATACTTTAAAGAAAACCTTTTCTTCAACTACATATTCTATGTTTAAATCGGATACAACTTTTATCTATCCAATGCAGCCTTTAATCTATCTTAAATAATCTTAACTTTCTCTTTAACCTATTTAATTAGATAAGGTCACATTAACTTGGGTTAACCCAACTTACTCTAACAAAAAGGTGTTATGCACTTCCACTTAGATAGAGCTTCGTACATAGCCATGCCCAATGTAATTCCTCAAAAATCCTGACTTATGAATAGTACATTTCAAGTAGAATAGTGTTTCGCAAAACCTGGGTCACACTAATCTTACTAAATGGAAGTATTAGACATTAAATAATTTTGGGAAAAATTTTGGGGTCAATCTGAATTCATTAAGATGGTTAAAAATGAAAGAAAAGATTTTACATCAGTGTCCAATGAATAATGTTGTTGGCAACAGTTGAATAGCAAAATAATTCAATTTTTGCTCAAAAAATTCCAGGATCGATATGACTTGATACTTAAATATTTCAAAAAGTCCATTGGCATTAGAATTGGAAATTTTTAATATTCAAAATTTGTTTTAGTAAATCGAGCAAATATATTAAATTATGTTTTTACTAGGTTTCTAAGATTTTTGAATGTAAGTTTTTGTGAGGGCCAAGGATTATATTTCTAAGAATTATTAAGGCACAAAGTTGGTTATTTTAAAGTTTATTAAATAAAAATAGATTTTAAAGAGAGATTTTAAGGGGAATTTTTTTGGGCTACTGTATTTTTTATCTAACCACTTAAAAAGGCCCTATATAAAGGTAAAAATCATGGTCAAAATATGAATACGAATTAGCCTACTCCTTTTTTTTTTCTTCTTTCTCTTTATGGTCAAAACACCCCTTTTTTCCATTCTTCCTCCATTTTTCTTCTTTCTTCTTCAATCAAAGCTTAAATCCAAAATGTTAAATCATCGAACTCAACCTCCATGACAATTAAAAATGATTTAAGCTAGAAATTCAACTTTTATTGGGCAATTTAAAACATTTTTGAAGTGTGTGAATAGTAACCAATTTTCAGTTAAGTAAACATTTTTTACCTCTACCATTTTTAGTGCTTTAGTGGTGCCCAAGAGAGATTATTTTTAGTTAGATTTATTTTTGGAGTTATGTGCCACATTTAGGGATTTTTCTAACTTTCTTACACAATATGTGATATGTGTGAAGAGAAAGGTGGAGCAAGTGGTCTAAAGGCATAGGAAAGGTGTAATTGGTGGCAAGAGGTGTATTTTAGGATAACAAGTAATTGTATTCATTTAGCAAAACTTCTTGAATTAAAATTAGTGTAAAAGTGTGTATGTTAGTGGTAATTAATGTGTATTTATGATGTAATAACTTGAATTTGGTATGGTAGTTGAATTGGCATGTAAAGTATAATGCAAATGATATGTAAAGAATGGGAATTTGATATGTAAAGCAAATGCATAATATGGCCCAAATGTGTAAGTTATGATAGGTGAATGTGTTTTATTTAATTATGAGTAAATAAGTTAGTTTTTTTAAAGAGATATGAGAACATCAAAGTGTGATATTGTGATATGATGACATATCTAAATGTTTAGTTATTCTTAAAGGTGAGGCCGTATGCCTCTATTAGTGATAAGTGCATGTTTTTAGCTTATGAGGCTATGTGTGGTAACCTAAATATCTTTTAGAGTCGATAGTGACCTTGAAATGGATAAAAAGTGTGTTATTTATTATGTAAAATTTTTTGAGATGGTTATGCCATGTTAAAAGGTTTGTAAATTACTCTAAGTGTTGTTATGTTATTTGTGTGAATATGTAATGATGTGTGAAGCCAATTGGTGGACGAAAGGGTGATTACAATATGTTTAAGGGTTATGTGACATATGGAAGTTTATGAGATATAATGATGCTAAATATGTGCATGTTACCATAATGCAGCTAAATGTAAACCTTGATATGGATAAATGACTATAATAGAATGGAATTTTGATATTATGGTCATAATAATGAAAAAAATGTGTAATAACATGAGGTTGGGTTTATGTTGTGGAAAAATGGGATTTATACCATGTTATTACTAAATGGCCTTCTACGTGAGTGATATTGGGTTAAAGTATAATATTATGGATATAACATAATTCATGCACTTATAAGAATTAATGTCGATAAGAATTGGAATAAAATGATGCTTGTGAGTGAATTTCATGATTTGGCAAATATTATAGAGGCATTTTGATGTTAAATATGTAAAGCACATATATGGTTTATAATTGAACAATAATTGTGTTGAATGATTGTAAATATATTAATAATGGTTAAAATGTGAATATCATGGCGTGTAATTGGCCTATACATAAGCTAGAGGAATAATTATAACCTTTATAAGGTTGTTAACCTATATGGAAACATGAGTAAATTAGTGTACTCATGATCTTGATGATGTGATTTTAAAATCACATAAGTGATGTAAATAAAGTACTTTGAATATTAAAGCTATTTAAGATGGTGAAATCTAAATTAAAATTGTAATTTCCCTATATGATTTGATAACTTAGATTGGATAGGTTGACTGGTCAACTAAAAAGTTTCAAAGCTACTAGGGTACCTATGGGTACTTCTTTTGGCCTACGGGCACTCTTATAACCTTTTGGTCTAGTTTAGGACCTTCAAATATACTTTATGACCTTTAGGTCTTGTTATGACCTTTTGGTCCAATTTGTGGCCTTAGGGCCCAGTTTGTCTAGCTATCAATTTTTAGATAGATGTCTTTTATGTGTTGGCAACAAATGGTTAAATAAACTTAATGAAAAAATTGCAAAACTTAGATGTACATTTTTTGCATCTTTAAATGTTAAGTACTGAATATGTTATGAAAATACAATTAAAAAATACAATTAAGTATACATGATAAGTTATGCTTAAGATGGAATAAAGACCTTATATAATTATTATTGTTATACTTGTATGAATTAATGTTTTTAAATCCATATTTATGCATAGAGATGATTTTTGTATGATCATTATATTTGCTAAATGATATGTGATTAAAGATTCACATGTATTACATGGATACATACATATGCTAAAGCGAATACACTACTAAGCATTCACTTAGCACATTATTTTGTTTTGCAATCAGTAGGTTAAAGATATAGCATATTAGAGTCAAAGCCTCAATGTATAAGATTTATCAAGAAAGCTTCTTTTTGGGTATTTTGTTTATTTTGGTATAATCGTGTGATGTAATTAATTTTAAAGGCATTCTTATGTAATTAGGGGATTAGACCTAATCTATGATTAAAAATGTATTTTGTAACTCTTAAAGTTCATACATGCTTTTATTGACACAAGTTCGTATGTTTAGCTAGTGTTAGCATAATTTCCTCCATTTGAGCATGTATGATTTGATGTTCAATCTGAGTATTGATTTTGAGGTTGTTGAGTTATTTGTAGGGTTAGATGGACCCAAAAATGATTGATATGTGAATGAATGTTTTAAAAGTGCTATTTTTATAAAGGTTAATATTTGGGTTAGATCTCGGTATAACCATTAGGCTACTGAAATTTTTAGCACAAGGACCCAAATAGTACACCTTACAAACCAAATTTTTAAAATCCATATTTTTATAAACATTTTCATGTAAGGTATGCTTTAAATCTATGAAAAAGGTTTCTAATAAATAATGGTTTTCAATAAGTTTAGTTTAAATATCATTTGTGTCACTCTATACTCGGGATCGATTGTCAGAGCAGGCAAGGGCTGTCATATTTAGTGGTATTAGAGCCTCATTGAGGCATTCCTCAATAAATATGGGTTATATAAGAATTCCATAGGATTTAAAAATTTACATTAGATAATTAAACAAATTAAGGCTTATAATTTGCTTTCTTTTCCATATAAATTGAGGATAAGTCGAAGTACATCTAGAGAAAATGAAGAAGTTAAGAGCCGTAATCTGACTATTATGGCAAAAGGGGCTACCCAGGTATAGTCTATGACTTACAATGATGCATGGCAAGCAGCACAAGGACTACAAAATGCAACCTATTAGGTTTGAAAAGATTATAGAATCAGTGAAGAATGTATCTGGTATTGTTGCTGCTATTGTACAATTCATCTTGCATTGCCTCCACTAGTCTAGCTAGTACCTCAGTCTCTATAAAAGACTTATCTTGAGAGACTTAAAAAGAATGATGCTTAGGATTTTAAGGGTGAGGAGCATGATTTGTCCCATAGAAATGGGTATCAATTAGATAGAACCATGTGTATCATGTAGCAAATTAGTTATATCCCTGATGAGTATGCTATTTGTGCTACCTCTTCATTAGTCGATGAGGCATTTAAATTATGGGAAACAATTATAGTGTACAAGGCATAAGAAAACCTAACTTGGGAGTTTTTCTTGAGAGAATTAAAGAAAAAGTATATCACTGAGCACTATTTTGACTAGAAAGGACAAGAGGTCATGGATTTGAGGTAGAAGTAGAAGATAATATTTGAATATAAAAAGGAATTTGCAAGGTTGAGTAGATATGATAAGGAAGTAGTGGCTTCTAAAGAGGATTGATGTAAGTAGTTTGAGAAGGGACTAAACCTAGAGGTTATCATATAGGTAGATCCCATAAAGATCTAAGACTTTACTACCTTATTTGTAGCATCTCACATAGTAGAATGGATTCAATAGATAAATAAAAAGAGGGATAGTTTTAAGAAGAAGAGGTCTTTTGGTATGGGATATGTTAGTTTAGCTTCTACATCTAAGAAAAGAAGAATGGTAAGCAGTTAAGATAAAAACATGCATAGAGAAGATATCAGTCTCAGGGATTTGTGTAGTGTTCTTATCTAAAGCTAGTTAGTAGACATCTATTGCTAATGCATCAGCCTTTACAACTAGGAGTTCACAGACATCTCAATGTGTACACTGCAATAAGAGACATAAGGGTGTTTGTTAGAAGACCATTTTTAGGGTTTATTGGTGATGTGGCTTCAAAAACCATTCGAGAAGAGATTGTCCCACTAGACTTGTATAGTCAGTTCAAAGAAGGGAAGAAAGATATAGAAGATAGAGTTAGGGCTAGTTAGAGGGACAAGATAGGGTGTAAAGCTCTATCCAGACAATTTGCCATCCTAGGTAGAGAGGATGTAGATTCACCAGACATCATTGTAGGTACTTTTAAACTATTTGATTTACCTATTTTAGCACTAATAGATCTAGGGTCTACACATTCTTATATTAGATTTACATGGGCTTTAGATTGGAGGTTAGTGTCCGAAGACCTAGATATTGATATTATAGTTAGCAACCTAATAGGACAATAAGTAATTGTGAAAAATGTATATAGGGATTGTCCTTTCTTAGTATAATGATATGCTTTCTCAACTAATCTTATTGTATTACCCCTCAATGACTTTGATTTAATCTTATGAATGGGTTGGTTATCTAAGTATCATGTAGTTATGGATTGTAGAATGAAGTAGATCATACTTAAAGCTAGTGTTGTGATAGAATTAATAGTAGTGGGAGAGAGATCGGACTATATTTCCAATGTGATTTCTGTAATTGAGGTAAGAGGAATGATAAAGAGGGGTTGTCAAGCATTTTTTAGCTTTTATGATTAACACTCAAAAGGAAAAAAAACTTAATGTCAGCAAGTTACCTATTGTAGCAATATTTGAGGATATTTTCCTAGAAGATTTACTCAGCTTGCAATTAGAATGGGAACTTGAATTTGGGATTGATGCATTGCTAGACATAGTGTCATTTTCTATAGCTCTATATAGAATAGCCCCTATAGAATTGAAAGAATTGAAACTATAGTTGTAAGAGCTAGTGGATAAGGGTTTTATCAGACCTAGTGTGTCTCTTTAGGGAGCACTATTTCTTTTTCCCAAGAAGAAGGATGGCTCCTTAAGGTTTTGTGTATATTACAAACACCTTAATAAAGTCACTATTAAGAACAAGTATCTATTATCCTAAATTAATGTCAGTTTGGATCATCTCAAAGTTGCAAGTGTCTTTTCTAAGATAGATTTGAGATTAGGGTATTATCAGTTGAGAGTAAAGGAAGTTCTTATGCATAAGACAACCTTTAGAATGAGATATAGCCATTATGAGTTTTTAGTAAAGCCATTTGGGCTTATCAATGCTTTTTTAGAATTCATGGATCTTATGAACTATATATTCTAGCCATTTGAGATAAATTCATGGTGGTTTTCATTTATAATATTTCGGTGTAGTCAACGAACTAGGATAATGATGAGAGGCATTTGATAATTGTTTTACAAAAGTATAGAGATAAGAAGCTCTACGCTAAAGTCAATAATTGTGAATTTTTGCTAGATGAAGTATCTTTTTTAGGTCATATAGCACTAGTAGAGGGTATTAAAGTGGATTTAGTAAAATTGAGGCAGTTATAGAGTGGAAGCCACCAAAGATTACTATAGAGATCAAAATATTCTTCAATTTAGCTAGCTATTATAGGAGGTTTGTCAAGGAGTTTTCTCTTGTTACTTCCTTTATGACATATCTTCTGAAGAAGAATGCCAAGTTTATTTGGGATGACAAATGTCAAGAGAGCTTGGATAAGTTGAAGAGTATGTTGACTAAGGCTCAAATCCTAGCCCAACCAGCATTAACAAAAGAGTTTATAATCTATAATGATGTTTTATTGAATGGGTTGGGATGTGTGCTTATGTAAGAAGCAAGGTTGTCTATGCTTCGAGATAGTTGAAACCATATGAGAAAAATTATCCAAACCATGATTTAAAGCTTCCAACCATTGTGTTTTGCTCTAAAGATATGGAGGCATTACCTCTATAAAGAGAAATGCTATTTGTATATAGATCATAAAATTCTAAAGCATCTTCCCACTTAAAAGGAACTGAATTTAAGTCATAAGAGATAAATGTAGTTAATAAAGGACTATGATTGCCTTATTAACTATCATCAAGGGAAAGCCAATGTAGTGGTAGATGCCTTCAATAGGAAGTTCATATATTCTTTGAAATCCATGAATGTCAACATAAAGTTGCTTGATAATGGTGGTTTGATCGTGGAACTTCAAATTAAGAAGAGTTTGTTACAACAAGAGAAAGAAGCTCAGAAGGATGATCATAGGTTTATGAATGTCATTAGCATGATTCAAGAGATTAAGTTTACTGAATATGAGATTAAGGATGATAGATGTTTGTATTATCATAACTGCCTATGTGTGCCTAATGTAGAGGATTTGAGGAAGCATATTTTGTAAGAAGCCCATAATGTACGATATGCTATGTATCTTGGTAGCACTAAGATGTATCAAGATTTAAAGACAATTTATTGGTGGCTAGGCTTGAAAAGAGATATAGTTAAATATGGGATAGAGCCACTATAGATTTTGTAGGTAGGCTATTGATGACTAGACATAAGTGTGATTCAATAAGGGGTTATGGTTGGTAGCTTAACCAAGTCAACAAACTTTATACTTGTAAGGATGGACTACTCCTTAAATAAGCTGGCAATGTTTTATATTGATGAGATTGTTTAGCTACATGGTGTGCCATCATCTATCATTTCTAATAAGGATCTAAAGTCTACATTGAGGTTTTAGAAAAAGCTTATATAAAGATTTAGGTACTTAACTCAGTTTTAGCCTAGCTTTCCATCTATAGACAAATAGTAAATTAAAAAGGATTATACAAGTTCTTAAAGACATGCTAAGAAGTTATGCAACTGAGTTCAAGGGAAGTTAGGACCATTATCTATCTTGGCAGAGTTTGCCTATAAAAAGAGTCATCAAGTGAGTTTAGGCATGGCTTTTTATAAAGCCTTATATTGAAGAGGATATAAAACTCTATTGTGTTGGACTGAACATATAGAGAATAAACTTATAAGGCTAGATTTGGTTAATGATGCTGAGGAAAAAGTGAAGATCATCAGAGAAAGGCTTAAGGTAGCTTCTGACAGAAAAAAGTCTTATGCAGACTTAAAGAGAAGAAACATTCAATAAAAAATAGGGGATAAATTTTTTCTCAAGGTATCTCTATGGAAGAAGGTAGTGAGATTTGGTAAGAATGGTAAGCAAAGTCCATGGTTCATTAGTCCATATGAAATAATTGAACCTGTGAGACCATTGGCTTACAGACTAGCTTTACCTCTTGAGTTATAGTAGATACACAATGTTTTTCATGTGTCTATACTTAAGAGATATTGATCAAACCCATCTCATGTGTTATCAATTGAGGAAGGGAAGATATAACCAAATTTATCCTATGAAGAAAAGCTATTGAGAATCTTAGCTTTAGAAGTTAAGGAGTTGCAAAAAAAAAAACTATGCCTTTAATGAATGTGTTATGGTGGCACCATGGCATAAAAGAAATAACTTGGGAAAGTGAGGTTTAAATGAAGGAGCAATATCTGTGTTGTTTGAACCAGGTAAGTTCAAGGACAAAATAGAAATGTAATGCCCCAAAAATCCTAACTTATGAAAAGTACTTCCCAGGATGAATAGTGTTTCCAAAAACTCAAGTCACACTAATCTTGCTCAGTGGAAGTATTAGTCATAAAATAATTTTGGGGAAATTTTGAAGTTAATCTAAAGTTATTAAGATGGTAAAAAAAGAAAGAAAAGATTTTACGATAGCATTTTATGAATAGTGTCATAAGCAAAGATGAACCATAAAATAATTCATTTTTTGCTAAAAAAATTTTAGGATCGATGCGACATGATACTCAAATATTCCAAATAGTCCATTGGCATTATAATTGCAATTTTTGAAATATCTAGAAGTATTTTTAGCAAATCTAGCAAAGATATTAAATTACATTTTTACTAGGTTTTTAAGCTTTTTAAATATGGGTTTTTGTGAAGGTCAAAAATTATATTTCTAAGAATTATTGGGAGATAAAATTGGTTATTCTAATATCTAATTAAATAAAAATGGATTTTGAAGAGTGATTTTAAGGCGAATTTTTGTGAACCATTGGGTTTTTAATTTAACCACCTAAAATGATCCTATATAAAGGTCCAAATCATAGTTAAAAGTTGAATAGGAATCAGCCCACTCATTCTTTTTCTTCTTCCCTTTCATGGCCAACACACCCATTATCCCTTTATCCTACATTTTTCTTCTTTGTTGTTTAATCTAAGCTTAAATCCAAAACTTTAAATCACCAAACTCAACCGCCATAACCTATAAACATGATTCAAGCTATAAATTCAAGATTTATTAGGCAATTTTGAAATTTTGAGAAGTGGGTGAATAGTAACTAATTTTCATTCGGGTAATAATTTTTTAGCTCTATAATTTTTTAGTCCTTTAACGAAGCCTAAGAGTTATCTTTTATGGTTAGACTAATTTTTAGAGGTGAGTGTGATTTTTAAGGGGTTTTTCTAACTTTCTCACATAATATGTTATATGTGTGTAGAGAAAGGTAGAGCAAGTGGTTCTGAAGGTGAGCGAAAGATGTAATTAGTGGCTAGAGGTATGTTTTGGAATAACAAGTAAGTGTATTCATGTTAGCTTGTGTGCTTTAATTAAAATGAGTGTAAAAGTGTCTATGTTAGTGGTAATTAATGTGTATTTATGATATAATGACTTGAATTTTGTATGGTAGTTGAATAAGAATGTAAAGCATAATGTAAATGATGTGTAATGAATACAATTTGATGAGTAGGGAAAATGCTTGATATGGCCAAAATGTGTAGCTTATGATAAGTGAATGTGTTTTATTTAATTATGAGTAAATAGGTTAATTTTTTAGGAGATATGAGTATTAAAAGTGTGATATTATGATATGATGACATATATGCATGCTTATTGATTCTTAAAGGTGTGGTCAAATGCCTCTATTTGTGATAAGTGAATGTTTTTAGCTTATGAGGCTATATGTGGTAGCTTAAATATCTTTTTAGAGTGGTTCTTGATCTTAAAATAGACAAAAGGTGTGTTATTTATTATGTCAAATATTTTGAGTTAGTTATGCCATGTTGAATTGTTTGTAAATTACTCTAAGTGTTGTTATGCAATTTATGTGAAAGTGCAATGATGTGTAAAGCCAATTGGTGGCCAAAAGGGTTATTATTGTATGTTTAAGGATTCTATGACATATGAAAGTTTTATGTGACATAATGATGTTAAATATGCGCACATTACCATAATATGCCTAACTGTAAACTTTGTTATGGCAAAATGACTATTATATAATGGATTTTTTATATTATGATCATAATGATGAAGAATATGGGTAATGACATGAGGTTGGGTTTATGTAGTGGAAAAATTGGGTATATAACATGTTTATGGCTGAATGGCCTTGTAAGTGAGTAATATCGGGTTAAAGTATGGTATTATGAATATGGCATAATTCATGCACTTATAAGAATTAATGTGGATAGCTATTGGTATAAAATGATGCTTGTGAGTGAATTTCATGGTTTGGCCAAAATGATGGAGCCATTTTAATGTTAAATATGTAAAGCATATATGTGGATTATAATTTAACTATTATTATGTTCAATGAATGGAAATATGTTAAGAATGGTTAAAATGTAAATATAATGGCATTTAATAGGCCTAGACATGAGCTAGATTAACAATTATGACCTATATAAGGTTGTGAACCTATATGGAAACATAAATAAATTAGTTTACTCATCATCTTGATGATATGAGTATAAAATTCCAAAAATATTGTAAATAAAGTGTTATGGATATTAAAAGCTATTAAAGATGGTGCAATGCAAATTAAAATTGTAATTGCTCTATATGATTAGATAACCTAGATTGGATAGGTTAACTGGTCAACTAGGGAGTTTAACAACTACTAGGGTATCCATAGGTACTCCTTTTGGCCTATGAGTGCTCTTATAATCTTCAGGTCTAGTTTATGACCGTTGAGTCTAGTTATGACCTTTGAGTGTAGTTTATAACCTCTAGGTCCAGTTTGTCCTTTTATCCAATTTGTAATATATACAACATAATCTTAAAATAAACCTATGATCTTTGCAGCTTAGAGGTTCTTCTATCTAAACTTTCAAAATTACCTATGCATCGCAAACAAGTAATGCATTAAGCTTTGAAACTTAGTAGTGCATCCACTATAATATGACTTACATAAAGCTTACATTATACATAGCAATAACATATTTAACTTAATTCAAATATCATTCAATATACATAATCACTTTTACTATCATTTATAATTATCTAAAGGACTTCATTCATATATTGGCACATAAAGAAATGCCATTATTCATTTTATTAACTTACCTCATATTACTCATCTTCTAATAAGTTATCTTATCATTA
>CANXYI010309461.1:0-10092 GCA_948208565.1 Hura crepitans | reverse complement strand
ATAAAGGAAATAAGTAATTTTTAGAATTGAGAAATTCATGTTTTTAAGATGTAATATATATGTGCTCCTAAATTTGTTCAATATCAATGATTGAACATTTTAAATTAATTGAAAGATCACTTAATTATTTAAATTGTTTATTTTTATTACTGTTTAACACTTTATATGAATTAAGAGAGCATTTAATTTTTTAAATTTTTTATTTTTATTATCATTTAGCTCTTTATAATATAATTTATTATTTTTAATGAAAACATCAATAAAAAAAATGATGCAGTAATGAAATTCGACATTTCAAGAGGCTAATCAAATGATTAAATGACAAGAACAATAAGTTAATTTTTAAATATATATTATTATCTAAATCTCAAATATCATAAAAACTAAATGCTTAGTCGTTAAGATTATAGGAGGGTTTTGATACATTCAAATGTAAATAATATCAACTCTTAATTATTAGATCAAATTATAATATTATTTTATTTTTCATTCAACAATTTCAATATAAATCATTTAATTTATCTAATTATGCATATATATTATTACCGGCAAAAAAAATTGAGAGAAGGAAGCCCTATTCATCTTCTTTTTCTGTCTTCTCTCTTGCCATCTTAATCCATTACATGAACATCTATATTAATAAAAGTAATAAAAAAATAAAAAAGAAAAAGAAATTTAGCCTTTTTTATGGAGAAAAGGATTCAGGAAGATGGAAAATTAGCGTGGTTTCATGTCAGATGGAAATTACAAGGGCAACCTCGTCTACAGTTGTTCCATTTTAAGCTCGAAAACCATGTGGCTGTTTTAACCGTAACGAATGCTTTTCTAATGTTCGGTCTCTCTTGCACTGTCTTTTTTTTCATATCTCTACTCAATCGTATTCTCACTATCTCTCTCTCTCGCTCTCTATATATATATATATACAGCCATCATATCCCTCTCATATCCACCATTACTTTCATTACTCTAAACCCTTCAAATTCTTTACAATCTCCATCCACAACAATGTTCATCTTCCTTCTTATCTTTCTCTCTCTCCTGGTTTTCCTCGCCTCTTTCTTCTTTTCACTCTTTCAAGAATTCAATTACACTGATCACTTCCACCAAGGCCCTCCTTCTTATCCAATTATAGGTTGTTTACCTTCTTTTTATAAGAATCGCCACCGTCTCTTGCACTGGTACACTCATCTTTTATCCTCCTCTTCCTCACTAACCATCGTAGTTCACCGCTTAGGAGCTCGCCGCACCGTCGTCACTGCTAACCCCCACAACGTTGAGCATGTTCTCAAGATCAATTTCGCTAACTTCCCTAAAGGCAAGCCTTTTACTGAAATTCTCGGTGACCTTCTTGGCCGTGGCATTTTCAATGTTGATGGTGAGCTTTGGTGTACTCAAAGGAAGCTTGCTAGCCATGAGTTTAGCACCAAATCTTTGAGAGAATTCGTCGTCAAAGTTCTGCAAGCAGAAGTTGAGCATCGGTTAATTCCGTTTTTAAATGAGGCCGCTGATAAACAACAAGTCGTTGATTTGCAAGATGTTTTGAGAAGATTTGCTTTTGATATAGTGTGCCGTGTTTCTTTAGGCTCTGATCCTTTCTGTTTGGATTTTTCACGGCCTGTTCCTCCTCTCGTTCAGGCTTTTGATACTGCTTCCATGATAAGCGCCATGCGAGGAGCTGCACCCGTTTACTGGGTGTGGAAGATTAAAAGAATGTTAAATCTTGGACACGAGAACAAACTCAGAGATGCAATTAAACTAGTTCACAGCTCAGTTCTCGAAATCATTCACAACAAGAAGAGGAATCTTGATAAAGATCAAGAAAAGACTGATCTTTTATCAAGATTGTTAGCAGCTGGCCACGATGAGGAAGTGATTAGAGACATGGTGATAAGTTTCATTATGGCGGGAAGAGACACAACATCCTCGGCAATGACTTGGCTGTTTTGGCTGCTCTCCAAGAACCGAAACGCAGAGGATTTGATTATAGAAGAAGTAAAATCTTTACTCAATAATGGAGAAAAAGCCATGGACTTTGAAGTTTTAAAAGAGATGAATTTCTTGAAAGCAAGTTTATGCGAGTCCATGAGATTGTACCCTCCGGTGACGTGGGATTCCAAACATGCTGCGGCCGATGATGTCTTGCCGGACGGAACTTTTGTCGGGAAAGGAGATAGAGTGACGTACTTTCCCTATGGAATGGGGAGAATGGAGAAGATATGGGGCAAAGACTATTTGGAGTTTAAACCAGACCGGTGGTTCAAAGAACCAGTTGGGTTCGGGTTCGGAACTGGTGGTGGAACACTAAAATCGGTGAGTCCATACAAGTTTCCGGTGTTCCAGGCTGGTCCAAGGGTTTGCCTTGGCAAGGAAATGGCATTTATACAGATGAAGTATGTGGTGGCTTCTATATTGAGCCGGTTCCACGTCAAACCGATTCGGGAGGACCATCCGGTTTTTGTTCCTTTGTTGACGGCTCATATGGCTGGTGGATTGAAGGTTATTGTCAATAGGAGAAATAGTAATTAAATTTTCAAAAAAAAAAAGAAATAATAATTAAATTAGTTAAATATTTTTAGAGAGTATTTCATCTATGCTTGCCTTTGTAAATTAATATTTCAGTTTCACAGACTCGTTATTTATGAAGAATGGATAATAATATTTTTTATAAATATTTTAATCAAGAAAAATTAATAGTCAATAAAATTTGCCTCTCACAGTTTTGAGGTTGAAAATAGATATTAAAAAATAATAAAATTATTATTGTTATTATTATTAACTCATTTACATTTTACTTTATATCATTGGTTGGGTTCTATAACTATAAACGAATATGTGAATTATTTTCTTAGCAGAAATATGTGAATCCATTAAGCAAGAAATTATTAAATTTTTTATTAGATTTCTTCATTTAGAATGATATAATATTAATATTATTTAATTATTTTCTACGTTTTCTTTTTTCAGTATAAATATATAGCTCATAAACGAAAAAACAACTAACATAGGAAACAGCAGCTACAGAATATTAACACACAACTTTACAATTTTTTGTTTAATTTTTCAATAACACGATATCGATTAATTAAAATTTAAATTTTCTACTGATCATCATCATATTTAGTTCTTGTCATATATTAACATTACAGGAAAATAAAAATTTGGAATCTCAATTTTTTTCATTTATTTATTTATTTTTAGCTTAGCTCTCTTCATTTATTAATATGATGAAATTTATTATTCTTTTATAATTAATGGATGTATACAAAATTTTAAAAATAAATAGTTATCTACCTTGCTTATTCTGACTTTATTATATCATTTAATAACGTGAATTTTAAAATGTAAAATCTACTTAAATATAATTATATATATTTAATAAATTCTTATACTTAAAATGTTAAAATTTACAATATGCACTTAAAATAAATTTTATATTTTTCTATCAGTAATAAATTTAAAATAAAAATTTATTTAATATTTTTTCTAAAATATCTTTAACATTATAATATTATAGATCTAAACTTTAAAATAAATATACACTAAATTCAAGAAGCTATAAACAGTTTCCTAACCAATAATTTAAGTACCCGCCCATCCACATTTTTTATCTAATTTTATAATTTTCTTATAATATATTAAATTTTTTATATATTTTTATTAAATATATATTTCATATTAGATTCTTCAACTCTTTTCTGGCTATTATTTGTGTAAAATATTATATTGTTTTAATATAATTTTTTAAATTTATAATTTATTATACCATATTTGATTTTTTTTTTGTCTATAATTAATTTTTTAGTATATTACATAATTTTAAATTTCGATAACCTGCTTTAATAATTTTTATAAATATATACTATTATTTTATTATTTTTTTAAATATATGTTGCTTCATCTAACCTGAGCTTGAATTTTATTTATTCAAGTGATATGGACCGATTAATAAAAAAATTAACTTAGACTTAGCCTGGTCTAGTCATGGCTAGATCTAGAGGAGAAGGAAGAGGGAGAGAGAAAGAAATATGAGAAATAATAGAAATTGTTTAATAATTTTTTTTTGTGAGTTTTATGAAATTTATTTACAAATTTTATCTATTCTATTTTGCATTAAGTTACTTATTTTAAATTTTATAGAATTGAATTCTAAAAATTCGAGTCTAATTTTCTTTTACATTCCAAATATAAAAAAAAAATTAAAATTACAATAAATTTTCACTATCTACAAATTATTTTCATCTGTTCTTATCGCAAATTAATTAAAATTTTTCTCTATTGGTTTAATAGCTAATTAATGCATGTGTGATGAATTATGGGTTTCTTTCAAGATTTTTCATGGTTTGCAATAAAGATCGCCGTCAAAGAATATAAGGGATTGACTAATTAAGATTTTTTTTGCTGGCATGTTTATTTATGACCATATCTTTATTGCATTTTATTTGAATGGTAATTCTTAATTATAGTTGCTTTTCTTTTCAATAATTTAAGTATGGGCAAATCCAAAACTTTAATTATATTAGAAGGAAAAATCAAATTTTATTTATTTATTTTTATAGAAGGAAATATAAAGTGGGAGTTCAAATTTAAAATTTATCCATATATTAGAATCAACTTTCACCACTACATCGTTCACTTATAAAGTCAAAATTTATATTAAAGAGGTAAAAATTTAATTTTTTTTTATAAGAGAGACAATTTTAAATAATTTTGTTTTTTTAGTGAAAAGAATAATTTTGCAAAAAAAAAAAAGGGAAGCAATTACGTAAAATAGTTCTGCACAGTTTCTTGAAATTGGTGTTGTCAAGTTCAAAAATATATAAAGATTGAAATATCATATATTGACAGCAGAATTTAGGTTCCAAGCTCGAGTTTAGAGGTTGTTCGTTAGCTATATTATATTATTAATTTATACATTTTTCAAAGCTATGCATGTAGAGAAGATGAGGATGGGCATTGATTTTCTACCTTTATAAAATTTAAATTCGAAATTTTACTTAAATAAAATAAATGTTAAATCACTCGAACCAATTAAATATTGATAAAATATTAATTTGTTTCATATGAAAAAACCTTAATAATTTATAGAACAAGTTAATGACAAATGGCCATATAGGGGGAAAAAAGTTGAAGATCAATTTGATTAGAAGTGTCAAGTGATTAAGAAGATAAAGGAAGAAAGTTTACCCTCCAAGGAAAGACGAGAAAGAGCTAACCAAATGAAGACAAACAAAGAATTTACCTTTACATTTCTCAACTTTTCTTTTGAAAGGAATTGATACAGATCACAAATTATAAGAAATGGGTACAGAATGTAGAGGTTTAGAAAGCCTTGGTGCCCATGTGGGGGACCTTGAAGAGGACCATAATTAAATTATCGGTAGCTAGAAGTTGGACGTGCATGTGTTGAACAGACACGTGAAGTAGTTGGTGGTTTGCAGAAAGGTCTTGAAAATGTATTGACAAAAGAATTGATACTCGAGATAGGAACTCCCTAATAGACCAGAGATGCAGTTGTTGTCACCCTATCCTCTTATTAGCCAAACTCCTAGTGCTTTTAGGATGGATAACGTGCGAAAATGTAATTGCATTCTTACCCATTTTCCTATAGTAATCCAACTTTTCACAAAGAAAGACTTAGGCCTTAGCCAGGCTAAGGTGCTTTTCCATATTATGCAGTCATTTTCACTTGAATGAATTAAGAATAATATTTAATTTCGTAGTTGAAAAATTAAAAAAAATCTAAAGAGAAAAAGACAAAATATTCTTCAAAAGAAAGGGGTCCATCTACTTTTCTCGTTATAATAATAGTATCTCATGAATCTAAGAGTAAATACTAATATGAAGTCTGTCGGCATTTAAAATTTATATATTCGACTAATTAAAAGTCACGCAAGATAAATTTGTAAAAAGAGTAAAGTCATTCCTCTTAAATATTTAAATTTAAAATTTTTAAGATACGTTTGAATTTTAATTTTATTGATTTTAACTTTTGAATTATGCGATTATGATCCATGTTACAAGGATCTTAGCTAAAGTCAAGGAAAGGAAATATCATTAGCAATTTGACCAAGGATGTGAGTACACGTGGACAGCACATCAGTGGACAAATACGTATGGAATCAATGGAAGCTAGCGCCTAAAATTGTGGGTGCAATTTGAATGAGCACAATGTCAAAAAAAACCCAACTACATTATTCATAAAAAAATACAAAAATTGGAGAAGAATATGCATAAATTGGATACGAAATGCAGACACTTAAATGAGCTTTTCTATAAACAATTCAAACTGTCGGAATTCGTAAAATAAAAAAAATCAAATCATGAATTAAAATATGAAATAGAAGTTTAAATCTATAGAGTCAATTAATTTTAGATACTATGTACGGAAAATAATACATACGAGATATCCAAGCCAAAGGGGGCATAGCAAGTCAACAAAGGTGGAAAAAGGGGTAAAGGTCAGTTTAGAAGACTTTTTTCTTCTGTAAAGATCATGTAACTACAAAGACAAATAGCAGTGTCTATCCAAGTAATTCCGTTCCTTAATTAATCAAACAGGTTACATGATTATTAACCTCTAACATACATCAATTGAATATTAATTCGATGATTCACAAAACGACCAATCGGTATCTACTAAAACTCCACCGTGCAACTGCCTGTGTCGGACTAAATCAACTCAAGATGTTAGGACCGGATTGGTGCAACAGATCTTTACTGTCATTCCGCATGCTGTCAATCTGTCAAATCTTTTATTCAAGAGCCTCCAGGAGCATCAATTCCAGCAGACTTGCGATTCAGGTAACGGATAACACATCTTCAACCCTTGATTCTTGAACTTCCTTCTTATTTCTTGCCAGAGCAGAATCTATCCTGGCCTCGAATTCAAGCAACTGAGTACGAAGTCCAGACTCTGGCAACGTTGCAGCCACTTTATCAGGTATCTGCTTCTCAGAAAGCTTTCGTTTCTTGCTGCAGGCAGCAGAGGTTAACTCCGTGGTTCTAAATGGAGACGCTGTACTAGCATTGGATGAACCACCTGTGGGTCTAAAAGTTGTTTTCTGGCTAGTGCTTTTGGCACATCCAGTGCCAGGGGTTGACACAGTGAGGGACAATACACCTGCATTATTAGAATTAGGGTTTTGCAACGGGGCAATGGAATGTCAGTTGGTTGTATAAGCTTGGTAGAGAGCATGAGCTGCCTGTACATATTGCGATTGATGTAGCACTTGAGCTTGTGGTTCAGAAAGCTGAAGGAGGCCAGGATAGGACACCCAACTTGTGTTTGAGGTTGCGAGTGTGAAAGAAGGTGAGACGATTGGTTGTTCATCTGCAAAGGCTGTGTTAATGGAGCCGCCGAGATTGGATTATTCGGTTCATTCATGTTTAATTGTTTATTATCCTAAGTGAATTGCCATAAACACCCTTGTTTAAATGGCAATTTTCGATCAACCGGGTTGGACCGTTTCTGTCTGGAATTGGTACAAGAAAAAGCCCAAAATTGAAAAGAGTGGTTCCATAATAGGCCCATCAAAGGAAAGCCCATTAAGCCCAAGGCGAAAGAGCAAACCCATCGCTAGGGTTTTTGAGAAGGTCTTGTTTGGGTGGAAAGTTGAAACTGGGTTATCGGCAGAAGCTGCAGCCATGGTGGGTCGGGATCAAGGATTTGGAATTCTTTCCAAAAAGTTTTCATTTTTGGAAACAACATTTCGCTTGCAAAGCTATGAATTTTCTTCGGTTTTCGGTTTCATTGGTTTTATTTCTTATGGGTATCTGTTTGATTGATTTTTCAGGTGAAGTATTCGAGAGAACCCGATAACCCTACCAAGTGTGCGTACACATGCTTAATTTCGAATTTTGTGGCCTTAAAGTTGTAACTTTTGCTAAATGAGAAGATATAGAAACCAGAATTATGTTATGGAATTTGTAACCTTCTTGATGTTCATATACATTTTAGTGTCTTTCTATCTGCTTTATATAATTGGCAAAGCAAAAACTCATTTTTTTTACTGCAATGCATGATTTCAGCTTGCAAAGCTCAAGGTTCTGATCTACGAGTTCACTTTAAGGTATATTATGTTTCTAGAACTTATGAACTTTGCGCGCGCTTGTCTTTAGTTTTGGGGGTCTTTACTATTTTATGCATATCAGCATGGCGTACTCACTTCGTTCATACTTATTTTGGATCATAGTGGCGTTTAATTCTGTTCCGGATGGCAAATGAATGAACTGAATTTCCTAATGACGCTCAACTATAAGTTTTCTTTTGGCCCAATTGTTTGGTAATCTGTCCTTTGGACTGTGGTCTGGATCGAATTATGATTTAGGATTGTTAAATATCGCTGTAACTGATCCCACGTTAATGGTATATCAGCTGCTTCTAATTTTTCAACCAGGATTTTGCTTGCACCTAAAAAACTATTAAATCATTGTGTTAGAGTCCAACAGGATGATAGAAACAATTGATGACAAAATTTTCCTTAATCTTATATGCTCTGAAGTTTTCGATCATTAGAGTTCATGGTTTCTTAAAAATGATCCCATGCTTCCATCATTACTATTCAGCTGCTTTATATGCTGGGTAAATTTCAATATTCCTGTTCTTATTCATAAATGTAGATTTAGGATTGACCAACTATACTCCTCTAATTGAAAATTTCTCATGTAAAATGAGGTTAATCATCAGTTTGTCTGTTGATATGAGTGGTGTTCTTTTTCCTTGGTTCTTAGATAATCCTGAGGGGAAGGGTGAATGAAATAGATGGATACCTTTTTTCCTATTCGAGCATGTTCTCATAGCTTCAGGAAAGTTGTTCACATAATTTTGGAGCCTCTGTAGGTGGTCTACTGGCTGATGATGCCTTCAAAACTTGCGTTGGAAAGTACATGTATTTTCCCAATGTCTTGTCTTGTAATAAATGCAAAAGCAAGTATAGTTTGTTACAATATCAACTGGATAAGCATCATTGTTCTGTCTATTGTATGTTTTGTGTGGAGAAAGAATTAGCAAGTGTGTTAGACTGTTAGTTATTGTATATTGGGTACTGAGAGTGCAATGCATCTGCATTCTCATCATTGAGAATATTTTGTATTTCTTACAGATGGCATTCTTTTTCTTTTTCTTTTCTTTTTTTTTTTTTTAATATTCCTGAAGTTGCTATTGAGTTGCATTTTTACACATCTATACTTGTTATTCTATTCTTCATTGCACATTCATTCTGTATTCATTTTCTTGGATCAACTTTCTTCATGGTTGCTGTTTCTATATCAGAATACTAGAGAAACTGCACATGCAATTCGGAAGTTGCATTTGGCAAAGGCCAAAAGGTACTTAGAGGATGTTATTGCACACAAGCAAGCTATCCCATTTCGGCGTTTCTGTGGTGGTGTTGGGCGAACGGCACAGGCTAAGAACCGTCATTCAAATGGACAAGGACGCTGGCCTGTGAAATCTGCAAAGCTTATCCTTGATTTGCTCAAGAATGCTGAAAGTAATGCAGAGGTAATTTTTCTATTCTATTCTTGAAATATTATTAATACTAGTCATTGCTCCTTTCTGACTTTCCTGGTCATTTTAACTTGTGTAATTTTACGTCTCCAAATTCTTTAGGTGAAAGGTTTGGATGTTGATTCACTTTACATATCTCACATCCAAGTCAACCAAGCACAGAAACAACGGCGTCGGACTTACCGGGCCCATGGAAGGATTAACCGTGAGTGAATTCTTTCAATCATCAAGTTTTATGTTCCAGTTTACTCTTGCTAACTTCAACTATACACTTAAGGATACACAGTTAATGGTGACCTATAACTTTCTCTGACAGCTTACATGTCCTCACCATGCCACATTGAGTTGATTTTGTCAGAAAAAGAAGAACCTGTTCAGAAAGAGGTAATGTTCTTTACCGATTGTAATTTTCTTAAAATTGCATTTAACAATTTTGGAAGCAATTTGGTCTATGCCATAGCAGGAAACTATTTTTTGTTGGGCTGCAGATATATATACGTATACACGCTTTTAGTCAGTTGTAGCTATACTCATTGCCTATTTATGTGATACATTCACTTTAACCTATGATTCATAAGTCTGTC
>CANXYI010309454.1:0-15222 GCA_948208565.1 Hura crepitans | reverse complement strand
ACCTAAGTGGGAATTGGGTAGAATTATGTATTTAAGCTCTAGTTATGTAATGTATTTAAGTATATATAACCGGTTGATGTAAATAAATAGTCTTATATGCTTTTCTTGTGTGAATGTATTTTCAGCTATGATGTGTGATGTTAAAGTGAGCCTGAGGCTCTATTTATGCACGCTTTTATCTGTGGCCTGAAGCCTAAGTTTGATCTATGTTTAAGTTGATGTTAGGTTAAGAATGGGGGACCAAATGGGTTTAGAAGTTGTGAAATGTTTATAAAAGTGTTAAATAGGCTTTTGAAAATTTTAGGATAGAACCCGAACAGCTGTTATGCTATCGAAATTTTTTAAGTTTTTGGAAATAACCTGTAATTATCTAAAAGTGGCATCTTTGTATGATACACCTTGAATGAGAATGTTGTGAAAAAATGGGATATGAATTTGGTAACAAAGTAAGTTAAGCATAAGTAAATAAAAGAAGTGATAGGTATGGTACTAGTGACCTAAAAGTGTGTGCATCATCTATAGGGTCTCCTAAGGGATCTAGTTAGGGGTGTCACAAAGGATCCTTAGCAACTGCTATACTATTTACTTTTTAAACAGGGCTAGTATAGTGGTATTAGTCCCTATTAGGGCCACTGTACTAGTCTATTAGATAGACAACTTTTTATCTTTACCACTAGATGCCGGTGTAGTGACATAGGTCCCGGAGGGCTATTACACTAGTTTGTTAGCCAGACTAGTCTACTGGGTAGACACAACCACCCTATCACTGATCTTTTAAATGATGCCAGTGCAGTGGTGTAACTCTTAGAAGGCCACTACACTAGTCTATTAGACAGACTAGTTTATTGGGCAAACAACCCTCTGTTATTTACACCTTGGGTGCCAGAATGTAACTGAGCCGGTGCAGTAGTGCAGGTCTAGAATGTGGATCATTGCACTAGTTTATTTTCCCTTTAGATCCAATATCAGTCAGGGTTGTCTCTTGAGATGGGTCAATTGAAACAATTAAATAAGATTAATAAAATTTACATATGGTTATAAAATATAACATGAGGGTATTCTGTTAATTTTTCATTGATACTACTTAATGGCCTAGTTTGTAAAGATTATACATGTAATGAATAATAATGATCCTAAAACATAATTTATATGAATTATAGTGATTAACTGGATAATTTACAGATAGAAACACTCTAGGGGTAAAATGGTAATTTTGCATTTTAGTTTTCTAAATTGAACTAAGATATTAGATCAACATAAGAATAGGTGTATAATGCATTGATAAACTGCTGGACATGTTTTAAATGCTTGAATTCACAACTGAGTAGTATATACTTAGTGTACCTATTTCGGTGTGTAGGTAACAAGATCAAGGACTTAGCCTTGTAGAGCGTCCAATGGAGTTCAGATGTCATTTTTTAGAAGGTTGGTCATGCATATCTATATAGCTTTTTCACTTGATGTACTTAGGTAAGGAATGTGGGCGTGATGTATATAAGGGATAAAATGTAATTGTATGTATATACAAATAGATTATGTTGTAAATGAACAATTGTTAACCTTTGTGTATGTATGCCTTATGTGGATGTTTTGTGAGTCTGAGGCTCTATGTGTTTTCTTAATGGTGACTTAAGGCCTGTGATTGTTGTTTGATAGATGTTAATGATAGGATGGTATCTAGAGGACCAGAAGGGTCCAAGAGATGTGATAATCTATCATAGAAGTATTTTATGGGTTTGAGGAAATTTTGGGATAGTGATCCGGTAGCCGTTATGCTTCTAAATTTATAGGACATAGCATATTATGTTAATGTCATTCTATAATAATATGAATATGATGACATAAACCTAAATGGACTATAGGAGCAAACATGAAGGAATTTGGAGTCAGGTAGAGTTATATAGTACATAATAGGTAAAGGTTAAATGAATGACCGTAGGAGAAGTTAAAATAGGTGACCTAGCGGGAAGTGCACCCCTTATTGGGCTTTTTCGAGAATCTAATATGGGGTGTCACATTTTGTGGTATCAGAGCAAATGTTAATGAACCTAGGCTAAGTACACGAGTGCAAATACTTAAGTTTTGAATTCCTCTGAATAGTTATGCTGCATAAAGTTGTTAAGCCTATCCTTTTATAATAAAGACATGGTTGAACAAGCACACAAATGAGGGGTTAAGGGATTGGCTAATTATAAGGGTAGGTAAGGTATCAGTACCTAACTCCAAATATGTTGTATAGCAGCCATAGACATAAAGGCTTAGCTAAGAACAGGTAAAAGTAAATCATGTCCTAAAATAATAGAAAGTCAGAATATGAAAAAGGCTGTACTAGATTTTTGAGATATGTTGAGTAGTTCATTCCTAATGATGAAGAGAAATGTAAAAGATTCTTATTAAGATTGAATGTAAAGCTGATGATACAAATAGCCAATCCTAGAGAGAGAGATTTTGCAATACTAGTGTCAGCTGCATACGACATGGAAGAAATGGTACAAGAAAAGAGAGACCTTTTTTAGAGAAAGAGGCAGTTCACTATGGGATAGTCCAGTGCAATGTCAAGTGGTGGTATAAAGAGAAGAGGGTTAGTCACAAGCATAGTCTCAACCTAGGTCCTGGTATCACATAAGGTATCAGGAGCAAAGATAGGCATAGACCTAGAGGTCAAGACAAGCTTCTACAGGTAAACTTTGATCACCTCCTAGGGCTGATAGTACTCTTAGTAGAGAGGATAACATGAATGGACCTCCTATGTGTGCCACTTGTTAGAAAAGGCACTAGAAGGGCAATGCAGAGTAGGTAGAAGAGAGTGTCATATGAGGTAGGTAGATGGTGCTTAGACACAGGCATCCCAATGTTGCACCTTAGAATATAGGTCAGAGGTAAAACATAGGAGAGCAGCCTAGTGCTAGCTAGGGCACTAGAACTGAGGCTCATGATCCAGCTAGGCAGTATGTTATAAGAGCCAGAGTAAAGGCGGCAACACTAGATATCATAACTAGTACTTTTTATTTATTTAATGTTCTAGTTTTGGCTTTGATAGACCTTGGTTCTACACATTCCTATGTATGTATTGCACCAGCATAAAATAGGTAGTTAGAGCCTAACCATGTTGATATAGACATCAAAGTTAGCAATCCTATAGGGTAGTGTGTGGTTGTGAATAAGGTGTATAAGCAATGCCCTTTCGTAATTTAAGGGTATAGATTTTCTGCTAGTTTGATTGATCTATCTTTTGGTGAGTTTGCTATGATCCTAAGAATGGATAAGTTGATTGAGCATCAAGCCATGATTGATTATCGACATAAAAAGTTAACCCTTTAGACTGTAGAGGGATAGATAGTGATAGTGGATAATGAGAGAAGTCTTTTAAACAATCTTATCTCTGCTGTTAAAAAAAAACTCCTTCAAAAGAGGTGTGAGGCATATTTGGCCTATGCTATTGACCTAAATGTTTCTAACTCTGAGTTGGCACATATTCCAATTGTTTCTGAGTTTTTTGATGTATTCCTTAATAAGCTACTAGGCGTACCACCTCAAAGGGAACTAGATTTTTAAATTGAGGTATATCTTAGTACTACTCTAATATCTATTGCTCCTTATAGAATGTCACCTGTTGAACTAAAAGAACTGAAGATATAACTACAAAACCTGTTAGACAAGGGTATGTATCCGACCCAGTGTTTCTTTTTAGAGAGCACTAGTGTTGTTTATAAAGAAGAAAGATAGGTTGCTCAAGTTATGTATTGATTATAGACAGCTAAATAGAATGACTATAAAGGATAAGTATCCATTATCCGAGATAGATAACCTCTTTAATCAATTAAAAGGGGCATGTGTATTTTCTAAAATTGATATGAGATCTGGATACCTTCTACTGAGGATTAAGGAAGTTGATATTTCTAAGACTGCTTTTATAACTCAATATGGGCATTATAAGTTCTTAGTGATGCCATTTGGGCTCACCAATGCACCGGCAGTCTTTATAAATCTCATGAACAGAGTTTTTTAACCTTATCTAGATCAGTTCATGGTAATGTTCATAGATGATATCCTGGTGTACTTTAGAGGCTAAGAAGAGCATGAATAGCATCTCAGGGTTGTGTTATAAACCCTAAGAGAAAGACAGTTGTATGCCATGCATAGCAAGTGTGAGTTTTGGCTGAGTAAAATTTCTTTTCTGGGCTATATAGTTTTAGCTGAGGGAATCAGAGTTTATCCTAGTAAAATAAAAGCAATGCTAAAATACGAACCACCTGTGAATGTAACTAAGGTAAGAAGTTTTCTAGGTTAAACTAGGTATTACAGGAGATTTGTAAAAGGGTTCTCCATCATTACCACTCCTTTGACTAGACTGATTGGCAAGAATGTGAGATTTGAGTGGGATGATAAATGTTAAGCCAGTTGGAGCAACTAAAAAAGTGCTGATAGAAGCCCCTATCTTAATTCAACTTAAATAGGGTAAGGATTTTATAGTGTACTATGATGCTTCACTGAATGGCTTAGGATGTGTGTTAATGCGGGATGGAAAGGTAATAGCTTATGTTTTAAGCCAGTTGAAGCCACATGAGAGGAGTTATCCTACTCATGACTTAGAGCTAGTTACTACTATTTTTGCTTTGAAGATATGAAGACACTATCTATAAAGAGAGAAATGCTATATATATATAGATCATAAGAGTCTAAAATGCCTCTTGACTCAGAAGGAACTAAATCTGAAATAGAGAAAATGATTAAAGTTGATCAAGGATTATGACTGCCTAATTGGTTACCACCTAGGGAAAGCCAATGTGTTGGCAGATGCTTTAAGTAGGAAATTTATAATGTCACTAAAAGCTATGAATGTTAGTTTGTAGTACACTTCAACGGATTTTGTGTTGGTTGAGTTATAAGTGAAGCAAGATTTTAGATAGCAGATTAAGGAAAGTCAGATGAAAGATGAACAACTGGTTCAGATGGCAAGCAAGGCTAAATAGGGAAAGGCTACAGGGTTTGAGTTAATAGAAGATAGGTGTCTGTATTATCCGAATAGGCTGTGTGTACCTAGTATAGATGACCTAAGGTTATAGAGACTTAAGAAGGCATATAAGGCTCCTTATTCCATGCACCCTAGAAGCATAAAAATGTATTTGGACCTGAAATCTCATTATTGGTGGCCTAGTATAAAAAGAGATGTGGCAGAGTATGTTGCAAAGTGTTTGACATGTTAACAAGTGAAAGCTGAGTATCAAGTTCCTTCTAGATTGCTACATCCTATAGCAATACCAAAATGGAAATGGGAAAAGGTAACCATAGATTTTGTGATGGGTGTACCTTTAACCTATGGTATATGTGATGTGGCATGGGTAATTATTGATAGATTGATAAAGACAACTCATTTTATCCTGGTCAAGATGGATTATTCCTTAAAGAGGCTGCCTAGATTATATATGAATGAGATAGTCAGATTGCATGGTGTGCCAGTGACAATCATTTGTAATAGGGATTTCACATCACTTCTAGATTTTGGAAGAAGTTGTAGGAAACCTTAGGCACCAAATTGGCCTATAACACAACTTTTCATCCTCGGACTGATGGGCAGTCAAAGAGGGTGATACAGATATTTAAAGTTATGTTATGAGGATATGATATTGAGCTTAATGTTAACTGAGATCAGTATTTATCTTTGGCAGAGTTTGCCTATAATAATAATTACTAGTCTAGCTTAGGGATGGCCCTATATGAAGCATTGTATGGTAAACGATGTAGGACTCCCTTGTGTTGGAGTGAAGTTGGAGAGAATAAAATTTCCAGTGTGGACTTAATCAAAGATGTTAAAGAAAAGTTAAGGTAACCAGAGAAAGGCTAGAAACAGTTATGGATAGATAGAAATCATATGTTGACTTGAAGTGGAGAGATATTAAGTATGCAGTTAGGGAGAAAGTATTATAAAGGTTTCTCCATAAAGCAAGGTGCTGAGGTTTTGGAAAAAGGGGAAATTGAGTTCTAAGTTCATAGGACCCTATAAGATTATAGAGAAGATCAAACCTCTAGCATATAGGTTAGCATTACCACCTAAGCTACAGTAGATACACAATGTTTTTCATGTTTCTATGCCCAGAAGGTACAGATTAGATCCATTACATGAGATTTTAATAACAAATATTGAGGTACAATTAGATCTGAGTTATGAGAAGGAACCGATACATATTATGGCTCGTGAAACAAAGCAGTTAAGGAATAAGTCCATACCACTAATTAAGGTGCTATGGCAATACCATAATATAGAAGAAGCTACTTTAGTGCCAGAAGAGCATATGAGAATTCAATATCCTCACTTAATTGCTCCAAGTAATTTCAAGGATGAAATTTTCTTAAGAGTGGAAGAAATGTTATACCCATGTTTTGAGGCTCCGTGAACAATGCCACTGGGTTCGAGAAGTGTGCCCGAGGTATCGAGTGACTTACACATAAATTAAGGCAGTGACACTAGTCATGAAACTTCTAGGGGCTTTAATTTGATGAAAAAGGCAAAATTTAAAAACATAGTAGGACCAATAATTTATTTAGGACTATAAGCTACCGCTCTGTTTAATAAAAATTTGATAAGCCGAGAATAACTCGAGATGTCTCCGAACGGACCTAAAAATAATAGACCCTAAAGCTTAAAAATTCCACTAAGTCTGTTAGTGAAAGAATTTTTGAATTTTGAGGTCGTTTGCAATCTCATAATTTTTGAGGTTGGCATGAAAATTGAGGTAGTATAAAACCTACCGTATCAATGGAATTTGGCTACAAAAATTTACAAACATGTAAAAGGGATTAAAATATGAATTTTAAAATAAACAATTTAATTTTTTGAGGTCCGGGTGAATTTTAGTGAATTTTTGAAGTTTTGCCAAAAAAAATTGAGCCATTTCAAGATGGCACGGGTGGTTGTGAGACCCACCCATGCTTAGACAGTGAGCCTAAAGGCCATGCCAAGTGGCAAATCCACTTGACAAGTGGACTTTTCCACTAAATAAAAGGCAAAAAAAGTTCTTCTTCTTCCTGCTTAGGAGATAACGCCACAATAGCTTAAGAGGAGATAGTTTCATCTTCTTTCTTTAGTCTTTTCTAAAAATTTTGGGTTCTTAAATTTAGTTTGGGATGTTAGGAAAATCCTAGAAGAAGAATCAAGGTCAAAAGAGTCTTCAGCTATTAATTAAAATTCATGAAAGTTTACTGGACAAAAGCAGTCCAATAGAGTGCTAAAGGTGAGTTTCCTTCCTTTCCTTAGAATTTTCTTAGAATTTGTTGGCTGGAAATGACTCCTAGTAATGCCTAACACCTAAGGTTATGTGTGTGGATTGTGTTTGATGAGAATTAAAGCAAAGAGGGCTTGAAGGAAGGGAGAAAGAGCTTCTATAGAAGGGCTAGAATAAAGGTTTTGGCAAGTTAGAAGTGGTGTCTTCAAGAGGTAAGTGAATTCCAATAATTTTCTCATGCCTTTTGAGTTCTAAGAGGGCTGGAAATGGGTTGTAAAGGTGTGCAATTTAGTGGCATGTATGGGTACTTCAAGGTTCTAATGAAATCCTTTAGGTGTAAAAAGAAATAGGATATAGAAATGTGTAGGATGTGATGACAATTAGTTCAGCATGTGTGAGTATATTAGTTGGCTGAGAGCTTTAGCATGGGTAAGGACTCATTTAGCTATTGAATTTTATGAATGATAAGTGAAAATTAATGTCTATGGCATGTGATTGTATGTGTCTATATGTAGTTGTTGTTTTAACATGTGTAATAATAGAAATATTTATGAATTAATGAGAAAGTGCAAGTATGGCATGAGGCATGTGTGTGTGGCTGAGAGCTATCCTATACTTGTGTATATGTATGGCTTATTTAGTGTCATCCTAGGTCATTTTTTAGGTTGAAAACATATGTGTATTAAGCCTATAATACATGAATTATTGATTTATATGTAATGAGTTTGAATAATGCATGGAGGCATGGAAGACTAGTGGTGGTTGAGGCATATAATAAGCTTTTGCTACCTTAAATGGCATGGAAATCTAAAGGTGTGTGTGTAAGTGTATTTAGGCTATGGATAAATGGATGTTTGTGTAATAAGCACCATGAGAATGCATGATTAGGGCTATTGACTAGTTGTGACCAAGAGTTAGCTTAATGGAAATGGCATGAAAAAGGTGATAATATGTGTACCATGTTATTTGTATTAAAGCATGATCATGAAAGCTTGAATAGCATAATTATTGGTGGCATGAATGTAGCTAAGGTATACTTTAAAAATGGAATAAAAATCTAGTTAAGAAGTGACATGAAACACAACTTGAAAATGACCTTAAAACGAGACTAGTAATTAAGTATAAAAAGTGGCATGTAACTTTGCCTATAAGGGCTATAGCTTATAAGTGAGAATCATGTTCATTTGTATGCCTTTGAGGGCTATGTTTTGTAATAGATGGTAATGGTATTTTAAGCTATATTTTGGCCTTGTAAATGGCCTATGATTTATTGATGTGAATAGTGTTAAAAATTGCACTTAAAAGTAAGGTGAAATAGACCTAGAAAGCTTAGTGAAACCTTGCCGAAATGACCTGTAACTATCCTAAAATGACAATTAGCTGAACCAATAACTCCACTGGATAGTAAATGCCATAAAATTATGAAATAATTATGGGATAAAATCTAACATAATATATCACAATTATTAGCAATTTCATCCTTGGATATTTTTCTGATAACCCACCAGGTACAGCCTGTTTATGGCCATACCAAATTAGGCTAAATTCCAACTGTGCTGTAAAAATTATAACTATTTGTTTTTGAGTTTATAATATTATAAAAGGTTAATCAATAAAGAAATGGACATAGATTAAGGTTAAATGGCCCATTAGATAGACACCCACTAGATGGGTTAACTTGGCAACTTAGGGATCTTTAGCAGCTGCTACACTGTCTACTTTTTAGAAAGGGTTAGTATAGTAGTATAGGTCCCTATTAGGGCACTATACTAGTCTATTTGATAGACTACTTTCTATCTTTTCCACCTGATGCCAGAATTGATGATGTCGATGTAGCGACATTGGTCCCAAAGGGCCATTACATTAGTCTATTAGATAGACCAGTCTGCTAGGCAAACACAGCCACTCTATTAGTGATCTTTTAAATGATGTCAGTGCAGTGGCATAGGTCCTAGAGGGCTACTGCACTAGTCTGTTAGATAGACCAATCTGATGGACAGACAACTCCTCATTATTTGCACCTTGGGTGTAATAATGTATTAAGCTAGTGCAATGGCACAGGTTCAGAATGTGGGTCACAACACTAGTTTATTTTCCCTCTAGATCTAGTGTCTATCAGGGTTGTCTCCTAAGATGGGCTTACTCAAATAATTAAATAAGATTAATAAAATTTACATATGATTATAAAATATAACACGGGGGTATAAACCTAGACGAAGTGCTCATAAATGTGATAATGTGAAGTGTGCTTAAACCTAGATGAAGTGGTCTTACAAAGGTTATTACATGGATGTATATATTAGATATAGAAAGCTTCTATTTTGAATGAGATATGTAAGGATAACTATGCTATAATGTTTCTTTATTATTTCAATAAAGTGAGAGTTTTCATGAAAATAAGAAATACATGGATGCAAGGTTTATGTCATGGAGTAGGTACAATGTTGATTTACAATGTTATGCTTGTGTACATAAAAACAAAAAGGATGCTTATTAAGGTGTACAAGAACAAAAACAAGCAAAAAGCTTTCCAACCTTACTACTCCCACATACATGGTTTAAGTAATTTATCCTAAGTGAGCTTACATAAGTATTACTAAGGGATGCATAGGTTAAATTATGAGCCTAATTAGGCCCAATGACCTCTCATATTTATGTAAGAATAATGGCCTATAACATTTAAGGCTTGTTTGGGATGAAATTAGGCTAGGCCCATTCTAGATAAAAAGCACAATTGGTTTGGCCCTACTTAAAATAAGGCTAAATGTAATAGACCTATATAGCTATTACAATGCAATCACAAACACTTAGTGTCATACAACTTAGGGGAAGTTGCTAAGCTTAACTATATGGGCTTTATGGTTTGTTTAAAGAGGCTTAAAGCTCCTATAAATAGGGGGGGTCCCTCTTAATAAGTTTTCTAAATCAAAGGTAATAAAAATTGATTAGTTTATTATTTGATTACTCGAATGTACAAGGCTTATGAGTGATTGATATGCTAGCAATTCCTCATCCTTAAGTGAAAAGTGAGTTCATGGTTCACAACACCATACAATGTAAAAATGGATAAAATTTATATAGAATGAAATGCATAGGACTGATAAAAATTAGAATATTAAAAGGTATATTATTCAAAAACTTTTAGATTTAATTCTTAGTCCCAAATGGAGTCACCATTATAGAGTTTATTTATTGAGGACAAAGCGGCTGTGTGTTAGAGTTGCCACATGGCTCTACACTAGAACCACTTATCTTTTTTCTTGCAAGGGTTTAAAATCATATCTTATTTATGCCCTAGTAATAAAAATTCATTTATATTCCAATGTTTATCAATCCATTATCATGCAAGCAAGTATTATAGTTGTAATGCCTCAAAAATCTCGATAATTATGAATATTACTTTTTTCGGGAAGAATATTGTTCCTAAGACTTAGGATAACTAAAGACACTAGATAAAAGTATTAATCATAAAATAATTTGGGTAAAGTTTGAAATCAATTGGAGGGCATTAATGTGGTCAGAAATGCTAAGAAATTTTTTACGGCAGTGTCTTAGGAATAGTAACCAAGGCAAAGTTGAATTGTGAATTAATTTCAAAGTTGCTCAGAAAATTATGAAAATTATATAACTTGATACTTAAAAATTTCAATGAGTCTAATGGTGCTGAAAATGGAATGATTTAGGGAAGTAATTTTTTGAGAAATCAGGCAACATAAAAATAATGAAATTAATTGGTTTTTTTTTCTTTTTAGCACTAATTTTGGAAGCATTTAGTGGATTATTAAAGTGAATTATTGCTATAAAAATGAAAATTTATTTGGCTTAGGAAGAGAAGAAAAATTGGGGAAAGATGATAAAAAAATTATTTTTGAGAGAGGGTATATATAAGCTAATTTTTCTCATAAAATCAAATTTACTCTTCACCTCCAACTATAGCCAATGCCCTTCACCCCTCTCCTTCTCTATTTTCTTTCTTTAATCCTCTCTATTAGAGCCAAATCTCCACATTAAAATTAAAATCTAGCGATGCCCCAAGAGCCATCTAGAAAGTGGAATTTTTAGGAAAAAGGGCCTAAAATTGTCAAATTTTCAACCCTTTGAATAGTAACCACAAATTTTTTGAGTAAGAAGTTTTGACTTCCATTATTTTCCCTAGATACTAGAGGTGCCAAAGAGTTGATAAACTACTTTAGATTAATTTTTAAAGCAATGGTTGATTTATTATGGATTTTTGAAGATTTGTTCAGTTTATGTTAGGTAATTTTGAACCGAACCATTATGAGCGCAAGGCCAAGGTGTAGATAGACCTTTAAGAACCTTCTCAATTGTCTTGATATGTGTAATCAAAATAAAATAGGGATTTTCACTTAAAACTCCTAAATGTATACATTGTGTCATTTATGTCGTAAATGCTTATTTGTGTATGTTGCCATTAATGACATGCATTAACTATGTAATATGGCGTGTAATAAGTGTAATAAGATGATTTGAATGATTGGAATGAATAAAAATTAAGTAAAAGTGTAAACTATGCTTAAAATGCCAAAAGAGCATAGTATGTAACATTATAGGGCATAAATAGCTAGAATGAGCATGTAGGGGTAAATAAGCTTAAATCATAATTAATGTATCTAATTAACATGGTTAAGAATACATGGAACCCATAAAAGGCATTAAGAATGTATTATGCTCATTATCTACCTTAAGTTGGGAGTATGTACATATTATGTGAAAATTCCCTAAATATGCATTATATGAATATGTCATGTAATCTTTGGCATATTGATCATAGGTGCATGATATGTATATATGTGTCATGACATGTGTGGTGTAATGAATGTCCCTCATTTTCAAGTCATGTGTTATGCTGGAATGCATGTTTTTAGATACCAAATAAATGTAAAAGTGACAATTAAGTCTTTTTTATTGGCATGGCCAAAAGGTGCAATGTAAAAGCCTGATTTACACATTTAAGTGATAAGCCAAAACTACAAGTAGATACTTAGGTATATGTAAGTGTGACAATGCATAATTAAATGTATGTATAACTATAAAATGTGGTAAATGAGTGAAATATGGGTAAAATAAATGAATGTCTTATGAAGTACTAAACGAGCATAAAGTAATGAAAAGTTGTGAAATAAAAGCTAAAAAGGCCTTAATGGCTGAAACTATTAAGAAAGAAATAAGGACACATAATTTTTGAGTCCACAAAGTTTAAGTATACTTTAATGTGTTTTCAAATCGTAGTTACATAATATGTTGTTAATATATATTAACTAGCTTAATTGGACAAAAGTGGCAAAACGACCTATTATGGGTTAGATACATGGAATACATGCTCAAAATTTGAATATGAGATATAAAAATGTGATTTTTGTGCAAATGGCATAATAACTTAGAAAATAAGCATAACGTCTCAAAATATTGTTTTTAATAAAGTTAAGAACTTTTAGTCATTTAATAGCTAAAATATGCTTGTTAAAAGCTATGTAAGCTTATTTAATGAGGTGAAACTAAATAAAATGGTTTCTAACCCATGAGATGCAACAACCTAGGAAATAGATAGGTTTACCTATTAGCTAGGGGATATAGTAGTTGTAAGGGCATTTCAATGCTTAGACCAGGTCTAAAGGTACACTTATAGTCTACCTATAGCTATATGTGTTTTTATCTTCGGATCTAGTGGATGCAGCCACTGGTAAAGGTTCTATAAGGGCTACTGTATAAAGCATATGCAGATACGACCATATAAGTCATATTAGATACTACACTATGCTAGTGCAATAGCTGTTAGGTCTAAAATGTGGGCCTCTATACAAGTTAAGATCCTATTATCCATAGGTTTATGCTTATCCCTATAGGCATAAGTAAAGAAAAGATGGCAACAATGTAAATAAACATTATACATGTTATGGGTTTAAAGTGATTAGTAAAACTATACATGATGTTAATCGATGATCTTATGTCTTTTTGCTATGCTTGCATGACATGAAGTTGTGCATGCATAGTGTATACGATATTGATCCTAATTTTGGAAAATCCTTATTTGTTTGCATATGATGTAATATGTTAGATGATTACACATGTTAATGATTAGCATGTATTATGGCATGTTAAATATGATATTGAGCACATATTATTTCGATTACAATACTAAGCAAGTCATTTAGTGTGTTGTTTCTTTATAATGAGTAGGTATGAAGATGTTTTGATACCAAAAACCTCGGGACATCAAGACATCAAAGAGAAGGCTTTATTTTGGTAATGCTTTTGTTTATGTAATATATGTGATGTATAGGATGCACTCAAGTGTTAATGTAAAATGGGATTGGCCTAACTTGAATTTATTTTGTAACTAAATTATAACTTAAACATTCTTTTTTGTTTCAATATTTGTAAACTGTATTAACTATAATTACATGTTGTGTTGTATGATATCACTTCTTATGGTTGAGATATCATATGTTGTCTTAAGTGCTACTGAAGTGATCAGAGGATCACATTATAGTAGAGAAAGTGCATGAATGAATATATAAGTGTGTTTTCTTATTTAGGTTGCCATTTGAAAATTAAGATAGTGCCCGATACAGTTGTTATGCTGCCAGAATTAAACATGACGATTCCCAGTTTTAAATTTGTAATAATTTGAAAAAGATTTTTAAAAACCTATATTTTCACACTATAATTTTAATAAGAATGATTTATAACAAGTAAATAAGTCAATGACTTTAGATATCTCGATATGCATGCACACTTTAGTCAAGCTCAGTGACCGATCGACATTTATATCGGGTATGTGATTTCATATTTAGTGGTATTAGAGCTCCGATTTAGGCATTCCTAGTTAATATTTAAGTGTTAATGGAGTATATAGTCTAAATCATATACTATTTGATGTTGATGCTTATCAATTTGTCTTCTTACCTACCAATACGATGAGTGCTTTGGGATAAGGTAGTGAGGATAAAGTCAAAAGTCATACTCCAACTATGATTACACCTAAGGTTATAAGAGTTGGGTCTATATCAGTGAGCATAGTAGGACATGCACTTTTTGTGTGATAGGTTACACCAGTGTTCTAGCAAGAGATACTATAGCTTTTGAGGTAACCTACTACTACTGCTCTACCACCACCACCATAGCCTGCAGTACCATTGGCCCTCTAGAAGACATATCTAGAGAGGGTGAAGAAAATAGGGGCTGAGGACTTTAAGGGTGAATGAAAAGTGACTCCTGGGAAGGTGGAGTATTGGCTTAATCATACTGAGAAAATTATGAAACAGATGAGGTGCACACCAATAGAGAATGTCACTTATGCTTCCTCACTTCTTTAGGAAGAAGCCTCAAAGTGGTGGGAGGATCTTATAGAGTAAAAGACTAAGGAACATGTGACTTAGGAGTATTTTCTAATAGAGTTCTATAAGAAATACATCATAGAGGACTACCTTGATGAGAGGTATCAGTAGTTCATGGATTTAAAGCAAAACTAGAAGACCAATAATAAGTATGAGAAGGAGTTCACCATATATAGCAGATATGCTAAAGATACCATTACCATGGAGTCAAATAAATGTAAGAGGTTCAAGAAAAGACTACATATTGACATTAAGTCCCAAGTGGTACAAATGAAGAAAAAGAATTTCTCATAGTTAGTATCAGTATGTAGATCTGCTGAGGGTGTTCAAACAGAGAAGAAATAATTTTATCAAAAGAAAAGGATAGTTGGTTTGGGAGTATCTAGTGCAACTCCACTATTAGGCAAGAAATATAAAGGATTTCAATCCAATTCAACCCAGCAATCCCAAAAGTAGGGCTAGTCATAAAAGTTAGCTTAGAGTTGTAGAGGGAAAATAAGATAGCCACAATCTCAAGCTGCTTCTACACCAGGGTCAGTGAGTAAGTAGATTTAAGCTCCTTAATGTTAGACTTGTTTTAAGAAGCACTGGGGAGAATATTAGAGGAATATACCAAGAGAGTGATTTACTTATAGATAGAC
>CANXYI010309432.1:0-10075 GCA_948208565.1 Hura crepitans | reverse complement strand
TTAGACCACCACGTGTCATGATCAAGCCCATCCACCCACCCCTATATAATGGGTTACACATGTGCAAGGCTCACATGTGCTAACTAGCCATCTTCCACCTTAAGAACCCTAAGCGGCCGTCGCCATTTTCTCTCTCCTTCCACACTTATTCCTCATATTTCTCTCTCCTCTCTCTACCAAAATGCATAAAATTTATTTGGATCCTTGCCTCCATAGCCCTTAAATTCTAAATGTTTTGATAGAAGTGAGAAAAAGAGCTTGGATTAGGAGATTTCTCACTTGAGTGAGTGGTGACTTTTTCTTAAGTAAGTATTTTTAACCCATTTTTTATTTTTGGTATAGGTAGATTAAGGTATTCTAAGGTTAATAATGGTTTTAGATTTCAATTTAGAGTTATAGGGAATTTTTGAGAATTTTTCTAAGGAGGAATTGTGTATGTTTAGGTACTAAGGAAACCATTAAAGGAAACCAAGCTTACAAGCCTCTAAGTGGTAAGGAAAATGGTGTTTTCACACCCTAGGTATGTGGAATAGACTAAAATTTAGTATGTCTATGTGTTTTCTATGAATGAGTGCATTTGTGTTGTATGGAAATGGATGTTCATGGGGTTATGTATGGTAATAAGGTAATTTGTTATTATAGTAATGTTAATGGTCTTAAAATATTAGGTTTTGCATAGTAGATTGGTAAGGAACTCATATGTATATGCATGTGCATGTCTTGGCCAAATGGGTTATGTAATGTGGAATGGTGTGAGTGAACATGTATATAGCATATTAGTGGAGAAAATGATAAGTATATGGAGTGTGTAAATCATAATTAGTAATGGATGATAATAGCAACATATTTGGTATGAAAATATTGTGAAATGGTAGCTTAATTGTATAAGTATGTAAAGATTTATAAAATGGCATAATTGTGTACTTTATGATGTGAACATGGCTTATGAATGAATAAATGAAGAAAAGGATCAAAATTGGAATTGGCATGGGTTGAATCCGAAGAGGCATGAGATTTAGAATGGACTAAATAAATAGTGTCAATTTCTTAAAATGACCATGTGAATAGTAACAATACGACGATAGGTAAAAAGTTGTCAATTTGTGCACAACTTAGTATGGCATCTCACTTAGAGACATAATGGACTTAATAATAAAAAATGTTAAGAAAAATAGTCTCACATAGTAAGTAGCCCATCAGTTCAACAACAACAAGATTGGTTGACCAGTCAACTAGGGAGTTAGTAGCTGTTAGGTAGTTTTGCCCTTCTGGGGCCATTATTGTATGTTGGATGTGGCGGGTGTAGCTATCGAGATTTTAAGATAAACCTTGCACACTTAGGTATTGGGAGGTCCACCTTGGCTGATCCCTACTACCCATTTGTTATTTGTGGATATTGGGAGGTCCCATGGGGCTGATCCGTGCTATTCACCTGTGATGTGGATGATGTGACTCGAGGTAATAGGATGTCCTACAGGGCTGATCCCTGCTATCCCATTTATAGATATTGGGAGGTCTATGGACTGATCCTTGCTATCTGGCAGTCTGGTATTGGGAGGTCTATGAACTGATCCCTACTATCAAGCGAGGTAGGTAAAGCTACTGAGGTCCAAAATGTGGGCCACTACATAGGATAATTCCTGCTATCAGGTGTTTTAAAGTGTTGTCTGTCTATTTTAGGCCTAAATTATAATAAAATAGACTGAAGAAGTAATAAGTGAATTTGAAGTTGATAACAGAACTAGACTTAGTAATGTAGGACAAAGGCCATGTTTATTATGTGTGGCATGTTTCATTTATATGTGTCGTATTATGACATATTATATTTGGTCTATTCCACCATTGAGTTTATACTCAATGTCAGTGTTCCATTGCATAGGCTATAGATTGAGAGATGACTAGCTTTAAATGACCACAGTGTATCTACTTTTGAGTCTCTTGGTACACTTTTGCTTTCCTTTTGGTTATTATAGATATGCACTCATGTATAGTAGGTTAGTGTGGGTAATGGGATCTATATTAAAATCTGGAGATGATAACCTTACATGCATGTAAAAATGTTGGGCTATTAATGTTAAAATGCATGTTTATATTTATGTGTCTATGGGTCTGAGACCTTATGTGTTGTCTTATGTATGTTGATATGGGATGATGAGCTGGAGGACCAAGAGGGTCCAGAATTAAAGTGTGATGGGTAAATGGACTTAGAAGTGTTTATCTTGCAGGTTAAATTTTGGGTTTTTCACCCAGGTAGTCGTTATGCTGCCTGATTATCTATAAATGTTTGGTAGTCTTAATTTGAGATTTTAGTAGTCTAAAATAGACAGTAATAAAAGGCTAAGTAGACAAAAATGCATAATGGGTAGGCTAGGTCAAAGTTGGTCAATGTTGGGTAAAAGTTAAACAAAAGGTCCCTAGGGAAAATCCAAGGATGGGTAACCTCACAGGAAGTGGCACACCTTACCTGTTTCTTATAGAACTGGGTAGAGGGTGTTACATTTAGTGGTATCGGAGTAGGTTTAGGCATTCCAAGGCATTTTATACATGAGTGCATGAGTCGATAATTGTTTTTGGTATAGTTTTGGCACAATGAGTGAGTGGACCCCACCAGAGCGAGGGAAAGAGGTGGCTAGTGATGCCCGACCCCATTACATGGGCTAGAGGTGAGTTCAGCCACCCCAGAGCCAAGTGATGCTACCCACCAACCCCCACCTCAACCCTAGTCATAGACTTAGGCTTCTCCAGCTCTACTAGAGTAGATAGTGGACCTGCTAAGACATACTACAGCACCACGACCACCAGCTCTACTCCTTGTTGTACCTCTTCCACCACCACCAGCTCCCCTAGCATTTGCAGAAGACTTATTTAGTGAGGATGAAGAAGATAGGAGTTATGGACTTCTTAGGTGCAAGGGAGGATGACACGACGAGAGTAGAACACTAGGATATTAGAGTAGCTAGAGTGCTCTGAAGAGGAATGCCTGAAGTGTTCTACTTCCTTGCTACAGGAGGAGGCTTTCCATTAGTGGGATATATTGAAGAAAAGAAAGGTAGCAACTGAGTTGACTTAGGAGTTCTTTCTAAAGGAATTTAAGAAGAGGTACATTCCTAGATCTTACAAGGATAAGAAGAGGTAAGAATTCTTTGATTTGAAGTAGGGAAGGAGATCAGTCTCTGAGTATGAGAAGGATTTTGCTCATCTGAGTAGATATGTAGCAGAGTTCCTCCCGAATGATAAGGAGAAATGTAAGAGGTTTGAGAAGGGCCTCAATGTGGAGCTAAGGATACAGATCTCAACTCCAAAGATCAGAAACTTCTTAGAGCTAGTTGCAACAGTCTATGATATAGAAGAGATGATACAAGAGAAGAGGGAGTTATATCAGAGAAAGAGACATTTTATAGTAGGTTAGACTAGTTTAGCTCCAGGTGGGAGCAAGAGATAAAGGGACTTCTAGCCTAGCCAGCAGTCCCAAGGTAGACAAGCCATCAGTCATAGAGGTAAGCTATATCACAAAGGGCTAGTTAGGGTTTTCCTCCTAGACCTTAACCACCTCTATCATAGCAGGCATCGAGTGCACTAGTATCTACAACTAGGAGTGCACCTCTGACTTTTGGGAGTTACCAGAGGAAGTATTGGGGCTAGTGTTGGCAATTTAGGTGAGGTGAGTGCTTCTTATGTAGAGCCTGAGTAAACTATCAAAGGGATTGCCCTCAGAGGCAAATAAAGGCTATTCAGACTCAAGCTTTAGTAGCAGCTACAACTAGTAGATCCTCAAGACAGTCAAGGCAGGATCAACCAACCACCAGCTAGAGGAGTAAATCAAAGACAAAAGCTCTGGCACAACAGTATGCCATTCATGTTTGGGAGGAAGTGGAGGCTTCAAACATCATTGCTGGTACTTTTATTTTATTTGATGTTCTATTACTAGCTTTGATAGATCCTAGATCAACACACTCATATATATGCACCACACAAGCATGAAATAGAGGGCTTAAACTAGAACCTATAGATTTAGACATTCAAGTGAGCAACTCGATAGGCCAAAGTGTGATAGTGAATAGAGTTTATAGACACTATCCCTTGGTGATTCATGATTAGACATTCTTAGCAGATTTGATAAAGCTTCCTTTTCATGAGTTTGATGTCATACTTGGTATGGACTAGCTATTAGAACATAGAGTAGTACTTGAATGTGAAAAGAAAAGATTGAGTCTATAGATCCTAGATGGGTAAGAGGTGATGATTGTGGGTAAAAGAGACTCTCTATCTAATGTTATCTTAGTTATAACAACTAAAAGACTCATTTAAAAAGGATGTGAAGCCTTCTTAGCATTAGTGATAGATATGAGTGTTCTGTCCCCTAGCTTGGATCAGATACCTACTATGTCTAGTTTTCCTTATGTGTTCCCAGATGAGTTGCCAAGGTTGCCACCACATCGGGAGTTAGACTTTGAGATTGAGATATACCCTAGTGTTAACCCAATATCCATCAAACCTTATAGGATAGCTCTAATAGAGTTAAAGGAATTAAAAGTGTAGTTACTAGAGTTACTAGATAAAGGCTTCATCAGGCATATTGTCTCACCTTGGGGAGCTCTTGTATTGTTTGTGAAGAAAATAGATGGTCGCTCTGACTGTGCATCGATTATAAGTAGTTGAATAAGGTGAAAGTTAAGAATAAGTATCCATTGCCTCGGATCGATGATCTCTTCGATTAGTTATAGGGTGCTAGTGTCTTTTCCAAGATAGATTTGAGGTCAGGGTACCATCAATTGCAGATCAAAAAGTGTGATATTCCTATGACAACCTTTTGGACATATTATTGGCATTATGCAATCCTGGTGATGCCATTTGGGCTCACTAATGCCCCGATAGTCTTTATAGACTTGATGAACCGGATCTTTAAGCCATACTTGGATAAGTTCATAGTCATGTTTATTGTTGACATCTTAGTGTATTCTAGAACTTGGGAGGAATATGAACAACACCTTCAGATTGTGTTATAGACATTTAGGGAGAAGTAGTTGTACGCCAAATTTTGTAAATGTGAGGTTTAGTTGGATAAAGCAGCTTTCTTGGGTCATATTGCCTCGGCTAAGGGTATAAGAGTCGACATGAGCAAGGTTAAAGTAGTGTTAGAGTGGAATCCTCCTAGGAATGTAATTGAGATATGAAGTTTCCTAAGATTGGCAAGTTACTACCAGAGGTTCATAAAAGGATTTTCAATGATTGCTACTCAATTGACATGAGTGATAATGAAAGATGTGAAGTTTAAGTGGGATGAGAAGTGCTAGGCTAGCTTTGATAGATTGAAGCAAAGGTTAACAGAGGCTTTTATCCTTACTTAACAAGAACAGGGTAAAGAGTTTGTGATTTATAGTGATGCTTCACATAATGGACTTAGTTGTGTATTGATACAAGAAGGCAAGGTAGTTGCATATGCCTCTAGATAGTTAAAGCCTCATGAGAAGAATTATCGCACACATGACTTGGAGTTAGCTGCAATTGCCTTTGCATTGAAGGTGTGGAGACATTACCTGTATAGAGTGAAATGCTACTTCTACACTAACCATAAGAGTTTGAAGTATTTGCTTACATAGAAGGAGCTAAATTTGAGACAGCGATGATGGGTAGAGTTGATCAAGGACTATGACTACTTGATTGACTATCATCTCAGAAAGGTGAATGTGGTTACAGATACTTTAAGCAAAAAGTTTTATTGCCACTTTGAAATTCATGCATGCTAGACTGAAATACACAATAGAAGGTCAATATTGGTAGAACTACAAGTTAAAGCTGACTTTAAGCAGAAGGTAAATGAGGCTCCACTATGAGATACTCAAATGGTGCAACTTGTAAGTAAAGTCAAAGAGGGGAATGCAATAGGATTTAAGCTAGGCGAGGATGGAAACCTATATTACTAGAATGGGGTATGTGTACAAGATTTAGATGAACTGAGAGTGCAGATTTTGAAGGAAGCCCATGAAGCCCCATATTCTATACACCTAGAAAGTACAAAGATGTACCTTGGGTTAAAACCTCATTATTGGTGGCCGGGAATGAAGCGAGAGTTAGCTGAGTACATAGCCTGATGTTTAACTTGTCAACAAGTGAATTGCTACACCCGATTGCAATTCAAGAATGGAAATGGGAGAAGATCACCATGGACTTTGTCATATGGGATTACCACTGACTAAGAGCAAGTGTGATGCCATTTGGCTAATTATGGACAGGCTGATAAAGACAGCTTCTTCATACTAGTACGAAAGGACTATTCCTTAGAGAAGTTAGCTAAATTGTACATTGATGAGATCATGCGATTACATAGAGTGCCAATGGCCATAATCTTAGATCGAGACCTGAGATTCACCTCTAGATTTCAAAAGAAGTTACAAGAAGCTTTGGGTACTCGATTGACCTATAGTATAGCCTTCCATCCTAAAACAGATGGACAATCAAAAAGAGTAATACAGGTGCTAAAAGACATGTTGAGATGTTATGCCATAGAATTTAAAGGCAACTGGGATCAGTATTTATCATTAGCTAAATTTGCATACAACAACAGCCACCAGGCCAACTTAGGTATGGCACCATATGAAGCCTTTTATGGTCATCGGTGTAGGACCCCTCTCTATTGGAGTGAAGTGGGAGAAAGTAAGATTGTTAGAGCTAATTTGATTAGAGATGCCGAGGAAAAGGTCAAGATCATAAAGGAAAGAGTAAAAGCCACTATAGATCGGCATAAATCCTATACAGACTTGGAAAGATGAGATATCGAGTATGAAGTTAGTGTTCGATTATTCTTGAAAGTATTGCTGTGGAAGAAGATGCTCTAATTTGGCAAAATAGGAAAACTCAGTTTGAGATTTACTAGGCCCTACGAGATTACAGAAAGAGTGGGTCTTTTGGTGTATAGACTTGCATTGCCACCTGAACTGTAGGAGATACATGATATCTTTCATGTATCAATGTTGAGGCGATACCGATCAGATCCATTGCATGTGATAGCAGCAAAAGAGATTCAAGTTTAGCTAGATTTAATGTATGAAGAGGAGCCATTACAGATTTTGGCAAAGGAAGTAAAGCAGTTGTGGAATAAGACGATTCCATTAGTGAAGGTGTTATGGAAGCAACACTATACAACTGAGGCGATGTGTGAAAAGCGAGGAACAGATGTGGATGCAGTATCCTCACCTTACGGTGTGGGGCATCACCACAAGGCCAGAAAGGGGCTTATTAGTCATAAAACTTTGATGGGTCTAAAAATGGGTAATGAATTTAAAGATTTAGCCGAACCAATAAATCATTTTAGGTTGAGAACTAGTGTATGAGGAGATAAAATCAGTTTGTGCCGGGACAGCCCTAGGATGTGTCGGGACAAAAATGAAAGTAGCATACCCTGAACCTCAAAAATTCCAATGAGTGTGATGGAGAAGGAATTTTAATTTTCTGGGGTTGTTCGATATTTTTTTTGAATATTTTTTTCTAGCGGGTGAATAGTGTCAAAAAGTCAATAGTGGAATTTTGACTTGAAATTTTATGTGGGCCTTAGTGACACTAATCAAGGATTTTTAAAATAGAAATGACTATTTTTGAAGGTCTAAAGAATTTTCTATGAATTTCTGAAGCTTAAAATGGAATAAGACGAATGTGAGTCGTTAGATCACCACGTGTCACGATCAAGGCCATCCACCCACCTCTATATAAGGGGTTACACATGTGCATGGCACACATGTGCCAACTAGCCATCTTCCACCTTAAAAACCATAAGAGGTCGATGCCATTTTCTCTCTCCTCTCACACTTATTCTTCATTTTTCTCTCTCCTCTCTCCACTAAAGCCCAAAAAATTTATATGGATCCTTGCCTCCACAGTCCCTAGATTCTAAATCTTCTAATAGAATTGAGAAAAAGAGCTTAGATTGGGAGATTTCTCACTTAAGTGAATAGTGACTTTTTCTTTAGTAAGTGCCTTTAACCTAGTTTTTTTATTTTTGGTATAGGTAGATTAAGGTATTCTATGGTTAACCATGGTTTTATATTTCAATTTGGAGTTAAAAGGAATTTTTGATAATTTTTCTAAAGAGGAATTGTGTCTATTTAGGTACTAAGGATACCATTGAAGGAGACTAAGCTTATAAGCCTTCAAGTGGTGGGGAAAATGGTGTTTTCACACCTTAGGTATATGGAATAGACTAAAATTTAGTATGTCTATATGTTTGCTTTGAATGAGTGCATTTGTGTTGTATGGAAATTCATGTTCATAGGGCTATGTACGGTAATAAGGTAATTTGTTGTTATAGTAATGTTAATGGCCTCAAAATATTAAGTTTGGCATGGTAGATTGGTAAGGAACTCATGTGTATATCCATGTGCATGTCTTAGCCAAATGGGGTATGTAATGTGGTATTGTGTGAGTGAACATGTATATGGCATATTAGTAGAGAACATGATAAGTATATAGAGTGTATAAATCATAATTAGGAATAGATGATAATAGCAACATATTTGGTATGAAAATATGGTGAAATCGTAGCTTAATTGTATAAGTATATAAAGATTTATAAAAAGGCACAATTGTGTACTTTATGATGTGAACATGGCTACCAAATGAATATGTGAAGAAAAGGTTGGAAATTGGAGTTGGCATGGGTTAAACCACAAGAGGCATGGGATTAAGAATTGACCAAATGATAGTGTCGCACCCTCCGATTGATCCGTACACCGAACTTGAATGGAGGATGCACCCATGCAAAACGATATCTAGTTCCATTGCCCAAATTCGCTTAAAATTTAAAACTTTTATATGAGAAAACATTTCTTGACCTGTAAATGCACTAAAACATTGAAAAACTTTTTTGCACATAAATCAAGGTAAACATTAGGGTTATCGTGTTGAAAATCCAGTAGCATAATGGTTGTACCCGGAGACTTTTCCAAATTTTTACCTATTTAAAAGCACTTCTTTATATCACAACTCACATCTCCAACACACATAGGTCCTTTTAACACACCAAATCACAACAATATCACAACAAGCCTCAGGCTCTCACAATCAACATTCTCACATGCGATTAATCAATCATCACACACAACATGCGAGAAAAACAAAATTAAAATCCACAGTCATAATATTTAATACAAATACTACAAAATATAGATTAAACCCAATCGCTCTTGGAACACAAGAGCACACAACTAATAATACCATTTCAATTACATCATTTCTAGTATTATAAAAAGATTAGAAAAATAACCATGCAGAGGTTATCTTTGTGTCTCCAACTTTCAAAAGCATTAGCTTTAATCCACTGCCCTGTCACCTATGCATCGCAAACAGGTAATGCGTTAAGCTTTCGCTTATTGGTGTAATCACTTTAACTTGTAAAATGGCAAATTATAACATTTAATACATGTTCACAATCAATTCGATTTTTAAAGAATCACAACATACATTTTTCAGTAAATTATAGGGAATAAAAATAGTCTCGATTTTAATATCATAATAATGCAATTTCAGTAACTAATATGCAACAAGGGTCATTTTTTATTCTAGAATTATATTCATGCATATCAAGTGTCTTATGAGTAAGCATACACATTCCAAACAAAGACAATACAATTATTGGCACATTTATCAAGGTGTTATTAAAACATCAGTTTACTGTCATTATTTAGGCACAATACATAAAACATAGTCTCTAAGCATCATTTATGCCAAAATCACAATTATCATAACTTAACCATTTGTAGGTCATAAGACACAGTAAAAAGTCATACCAAGCTCATTTATTGCAACAAGTAATGACATACCTATTTTTTGATCATAAATTCCATAACACATATCATAGCTCTCCATATTAGTATTTTGAGGTTTATACACATATAATCACAATAAATAGTCATACAACTAATAATAAACTCATTCAAGCATCTCAAGAAAAAATTCTAAGTCATTTAATTAAATTATGTCCATAGGTCATTTATTAATGCCAATTTAACATACAAACATAATTATGCCATTATTAAGCCAATTTAACCACATAACTAATGCCCATATCCATAATACAACTAAA
>CANXYI010309174.1:0-10004 GCA_948208565.1 Hura crepitans | reverse complement strand
TCTTTAGTCTTGCTGCAGTAAATAGTGGACTTGCTGAGGTATACTATAGCACCTCTACCACTACTACCACTAGCTCTAGTTCTTACTACATGTCCTCTACCTCCACTAGCTCCCCCAGCATTGTAGAAGACTTATTTAGAGAGGGTGAAGAAAATAGGAGCAGTGGACTTCCTAGGTGCGAGGGGGGATGACGTGGTGAAAGCAGAGTACTAGCTGGAGCAGAATTCTAAGATTCTAGAGCAATTGGAGTGCTCTGAGGAAAAGTGTCTAAAGTGCTCCACCCTCCCTATTGCATTAAGAAGCCTTCCACTGGTGGGATAATTAAAGAAAAAGGAAGGCTATAGCTAATCTTACTTACGAGTACTTCTTAAAGGAATTTTAGAAGAGATATATTCCTAAATCTTATAATGACAAAAAGAGGTAATAATTCTTTGACTTAAAGTAGGGGAGGAGATCAGACTCAGAGTATGAGAGGGACTTTACTCGCTTGAGTAAGTATGTAGCAGAGTTTATCCCTACTGACAAGGAGAAATGTAAGAGGTTTGAGAAGGGCCTTAATGTTGATCTAAGGATGTAGATCTCAATTTCAAAGATTAAAGACTTCTAAGAGATAGTAGCTACAGCTTATGATATGGAAGAGATGCTATAAGAGAAGAGAGAACTATTTTAGAGAAAGAGACTATTTATTACAGGTCAAACTAGCTCAACTCCAATAAAAAAGGCAAAAGACAAAGGGACTTCTAGCCTAGCCAGTAGTCGTAAAGATAGACACACCCGCAATCTTAGAGGCAGGTTCCATCACAGAGGTCTAGTCAAGGTTTTCCTCTTAGGCCTCAACCACCTTGACCATAGTAGGACTTGAGTGTTCCAGTATCTACAGCTAGGAGTGCACCTCTGACTTATGGGAGTTGCTAGAGGAGACACTAGGGCTAGTGTTGGCAGTTTAGACATGGAGTGCTTTGTATGTGGAGCCTAGGATCATTATTAGAGGGATTGCCCTCAGAGTCAAATAGAGGCTATCTAGACTCAAGCTTTAGTGGCAGCAATAGCTTGTAATCCCCTAAGATAGTAGAGGATAAATCAGTCAAGCACCAGCTAGAGGGCTAGATTAGAAGTAACAGCTTTGGCATGATAGTGTGCTATTTGTGCTTGAGAGGAAGTAGAGGCTCTAGACATCATCGCCGGTACATTTCTTTTATTTTATGTTCTAGTACTAGCTTTGATAGATCCTAGATCGACACACTCCTATATTCGCACCACACAAACACAAGATAGAGCGCTTCAGCTAGAACTTATAGACTTAGATATTCAAGTGAGCAACCCCATAAGCTAAAGTATGATAGTGAACATAGTTTATATACACTATCCTTTGATGATACATAAATAGACCTTTCCAATAGATTTGATAGAGCTTCCCTTTCATAAGTTTGATGTCATACTTGGTATGGACTGGTTATTAAAGCATAGAGTAGAGATTGACTGTGAAAAGAAAAGGTTAAGTCTATAAACCCTAGACGAGTAAGAGGTGAATATTATGGGTAAAAGAGACTCCTTATCTAACATTATTTAAGCTATAATAGCCAAAAGACTCATTTCAGAAGGGATTTGAAGCCTTCTTAGCTTCTGTGGTATATATGAGTGTTCTAACCCCTAGCTTGGATCAGATACTCATTGTGTCTAATTTTCCTGATGTGTTCCTAAATGAGTTACTAGGATTGGCACCACATTAAGAGTTAGACTTTGAGATTGAGATATATCCTGGTGTGAACCCAGTATTTATTACACCATATAGAATGGCACTAGTAGAGTTAAAGGAATTGAAGATGTAGTTATAGGAGTTACTAGATAAAGGCTTCATCAGGCTTATTGTTTCACCCTAAGGAGCACCTGTGTTGTTTATAAAGAAGAAGGATAGGTTGCTTCAGTTGTGTATCAATTATAGGCAATTGGATAAGGTGATAGTTAAGAATAAATATCCATTGCCTAGGATTAATGATCTCTTTAACTAGTTATGGGGTGCTAGTGTCTTCTTTAAGATAGATATGACATTAGGATGTCATCACTTGTGGATCAAAGAAAGTGATATTCCTAAGACTACCTTCAAGACCTGATATAGGCATTACGAGTTCCTAGTAATGCCATTTGGGCTAACTAATGCCCTGGCAGCCCTTTATGAATTGTGTTACAAGCTTTAAAAGAGAAGCAGTTCTACGCTAAGCTTAGAAAAAGCGAGTTTTGGTTGGAAGAAATAGCATTCTTCGGTCATATTGCCTCAACTAAAGGTATCAGAGTAGACCCGAGTGAGGTTAAAGATGTGTTAGAGTGGAATTCTCCCAGGAATGTAACTGAGATATAAAGTTGCCAAGGATTGCTGGTTACTATTAAAGGATAGTAAAAGGTTTCTCACTGATTGCTGCTCCATTGACACGATTGATAAGAAAAGATGTGAAGTTCGAGTGGGATGACAAGTGTCAAGCTAGCTTGGATAGATTAAAGTAAATGTTAATAGAGGCTCCTATCCATACCTAGCCAAAACAAGCTAAGGAGTTTGTGGTATATATTAATGCCTCACACAATAGACTTGGTTATTTATTAATGCAGGAAGGTAAGGTAATTGCATATGCTTATAGGCAATTGAAGCCTCACGAGAAGAACTACCCTACACATAATCTGGAGTTAGCTGTAGTAATGTTTGCATTGAAGGTGTGGAGACATTACTTATATAGAGATAAGTGTTACATCTAAATTGACCATAAGAGCCTAAAGTATTTGCCTACATAGAGGGACCTAAACTTGAGACAATAGCAATGGATGGAGTTAATCAAGGACTATGATTACTTGATTTACTATCATCCAGGAAAGGTGAATGTAGTTGCAAATGCTCTAAGTAGGAAGCTTATTGCTACCTTGAAACTGATGCAAGCTAGAGTGGAATACATAGCAGAAGGTGTAGCATTGGTTGAACTACAGGTTAAAGCTGACTTTAGGTATTAGGTAAAAAAAGCTTAGTTGAGAGATGAATAGCTGGTGCAGACTGTGAGTAAAGTTAAAGAGGGGAAGGCAATAATCTTTAAATTTAGTGATGATGGAAGCCTATATTACCAGAACAGGTTATGTGTGCCAGATATGGATGGGTTAAGAGTGCAGATTTTAAAGGAAGCTTATGAAGCTCCATATTCCATGCACCTAGGAAACACGAAGATCTACCTTAGGGTAAAGCCTTATTAGTGGTGGCTAGGAATAAAGGGAGAGGTAGCTAAATATGTGGCTCGATGTTTGACATGTCAGTAGGTAAAGGCAGAACACTAAGTTCCATCTAGTTTGTTACACCTAATTGTAATTCTAGAATAGAAATGGGAGAAGATCACTATGGACTTTATGATGGGATTGCCATTGACTAGGAGCAAGTTCATTACAATATGGGTAATTATGGATAGGCTAACAAAGACATCCCACTTCATACCAATGCGGATGGATTATTCCTTAGAGAAGCTCGCTAAATTGTATATTGATGAGATCATGTGGTTACATGGAGTGCTAGTAGCCATAATCTCAGATCATGACTCGAGATTTAGTTTTAAGTTTTAGAAGAAGCTACAAAAGGCCTTGGGTACTCGATTGACATACAGCATAGCATTTCACCCCCAGTGGATAATCATAGAGGGTGATACAAGTGTTAAAAGACATGTTGCATAGTTATGCCATAGAGTTTAAAGGCAATTGCAATCAATATTTGTCATTGGCTGAGTTTGTGTACAACAATAGCCATTAGGCCAGCCTAAGGATGCTACCTTATGAAGTTTTGTATTGTAAAAGCTGCAGGACTCCTCTCTATTAGAGTGAAATGGGAGAAAACAAGGTTGTTGGGTCTGATTTGATCAGAGATGCCTATAAAAAAGTCAATATTATAAAGGCAAGATTGAAAGCCACCTCAAATCAATAGAAATCATATGCTGATTTGAAAAGGTGTGACATAGAGTATGAGGTTAGTGATTGAGTGTTCTTGAAAGTGTTGCCGTTGAAGAAGATGCTCAGATTTGGCAAGAAAAGAAAAATTAGCCCCAGATTTATTAGGCCCTACGAGATCACAGAAAGACTGGGTCCCTTGACATATAAGTTAGCATTTCCACCTGAGTTACAAGAGATACATGATGTCTTTCATGTATCAATGTTAAGGCGATATCGATCAGATTTGTCGCACATGATAGCTGTAGAAGAGATATAAGTCCAGCTAGATTTGACATATGAAAAAGAACCATTGCAGATTCTGGCAAAAGAAGTGAAGTAGTTGAGAAACAAGTCTATCCCCTTGGTAAAGGTGTTAAAGAGGCACCACAATACGTCAAAGGCCACATGGGAAAGCGACGAATAAATACAGATGCAGTATCCTCACCTCTTCACCACAGGTAATTTCTTAAGAGGGGAAGGACTGTAACGCCTATAAGTTAGGGTTCTATGAATAGTACCATCTGGGCTTGAGTGATGTTCCTTATGGTACGGGGCATCGCCAGGAGGCCAAAAAGGGGAGTATTGCTCATAAAACTTTTTAACGAGACTGAAAATGGATAAAACGAATGAATTTAAAATTTTAATAGAACCAATAAATCATTTTGGGTTAAGAACTAGTGAATGGGGAGATAAAATGAGTTTGTGCTAGGATAGCCTCGGGATGTGCCCGAACGGACTCTAAAATACCATACCTTGAACCTCAAAAATTCCAACAAGTATGATGGAGAAGGAATTTTAATTGTCTGAGGTTATTTGATATTTTTTCTAAATATTTTATTATAGCGAGTGAATAGCGTAAAAAAGTCAACTGTGGAATTTTGACTTGATATGAGTTTTTTTAGAGCTCCAAAGAATTTTCTATGAATTTTTGAAGCTTAAAAAGGCATTGGGAGAATACGAGCAATCAGATCACCACGTGTCATGATCAGGGCCACCCAACTACTTATATATAAGTGGTTACACATGTGTAAAGGTGTGATCTTCCTCCCTTAAATTCTAAAAAATATGACACCACTTTCTCTCAGCTCTTTTTCTTTTTTCTTCATTTTCTCTCTCCTCTCTCTACCAAAATTCAAAAAAATTATATGAATCTTTGGCTCCACAGTCTCTAAATGATAAATTATCTTATAAAAGTTAGAAATAAAGCCTAAAATAAGAGATCTCACACTTAAGTGAATAGTGTCATTTTCTTGAGTAAGTGTTTCTAATCCAATTTTTATTTTTGTTTTAGGTAGATTAAGGCATCCTAAGATTAGCCATTGTCTTAGATTTCAATTTGTTGTTATGTAAGATTTTTGAGAATTTTTCTAAGGTCAAATTGTGTATGTTTAGGTGTCAAAGTAACCATTGAAGAATAATAAGGATGCAAGCCTTCAAGTGGTGGGGAAAAGGGTGTTTTCACACCTTAGGTATGTGGAATAGACTTAAATTTAGTATGTCATGTGATTTTCCATAGAATTATGCATGTTTAGTATATGGAAGTTCATGGTCATGGTGTTAAGTATTGCATGTAGATAAGATGACGTTTTGGTAATGTTAATGGACTTAAAATAATAGGTTTTGCATGATAAATTGGGAAAGAATCTAGATGTATGTGCATGTGTATGCTTTGGCCGAATGGTGTGTGTTGAATGACATAGCATGTATGAGTATGTATATGGCATGTTAGATAGGAAAGTGGCATGTAAATGAAGGGTGTAAACCATATAAAAGATGGATAATGGCATTAACATGTATGGAATGAAAATTTGGTGAAATAATGGCTCATTTAGATAAGTATGTTATTGTAAGGTAATGACTTAGGAAATGGCATGAATATGTACCTTATTGTGTGGAATACATCCCATTAATGGATATATGAAGAAGTAATGGAAATTTAGGTTGATATGATTAGTGTTTATGTAAGGCATGAAAAAAATTTGACCAAATAAATATTAACATTTTTGTAAATAGACCAAATAAATAGTAACTTTGGGACAATAGGCAAAATGTGACATTTTGTGTGCAACTTGGCATGGCATATGACATAGTGATATAATAGACTTAAGAATAAATAAAATTAAGGGTAACAGTCTTAAATGGGTTAATTAATAGTAATTTGGCCTAGCAGTTAGACACCCATTGGATGGGTTGACCGGTCAACTAGGGAGTTAGCAGCTGCTAGGTAGTTTGGTCCTCCTAAGGCCACTATTGTCTGTTGGATGTCATGGGTGTAGCTGCTGAGGTTCTGAGATGAACCTTACACACTCAGGTATTAGGAGGTCCACTTGGGTTGATCCCTGCTACCTATTTGTTATCTGTGGATATTGGGATGTCCCACGAGGCTGATCCCTGCTATCCACCTATGGTGTTTAGAGATGTGATTCGGGGTATTAGGAGGTCCCATAGGGTTGATCCCTACTATCACATTTATTGATATTAGGAGGTCTACGGACTAATCCTTATTATCTGCTAGTCTAGTATTAAGAGGTTTATGAACTGATCCTTGATATCTGCTAGTCTACGGACTAATCCTGCTATTAGGTGAGGTAAGTGCAGCTACCGAGGTCTAAAATGTAGGCCACTACATAGGATAGTTCCTACTATCTAGGGTTTTAAAGTGTTGTATGTCTGTTAAGGGCCTAAAATATAATGAACTTGACTACGAACTAAATATATAGACCTAACTAGATAAAAGAATTAGACATAGTGATATAGGGTAATTGGCATATAAGTCATGTGTTGCATGATTCATGTGTGTGCTTGTATTGTGACATACTATATTTGGTCTATTCCACCATTGAGTTTATACTTAGTGTGTCAATGTTTTGATACATAGGCTATAGATTGAGGGTTGATCAGCATTAGACAACATCAGTGTAGCTGCTCCCAAGTCGTCTAGGTATACTTTCCTTTATTTTGGTTTGTTGTAGATATGCATTCAGTATAATAGTTGTAATATGGGTAATGGGGTGTAAAGTACAAAACTAAGCTAAGAGCACCATATGTCTATATAAACCTAACTTTGTATGTATATAGAATACATGTTTATATCTATGTGTTTATGGGTCTAAGACCTTGTGTGCTAATGTTTGATAATGTTCTGAAGGATCAAAAAGGTCTAGGAGTGAGGTTTGAGTTGAAGATGGTTTTAGAAGTGTTTTTCTTGTAAGAATATTTTTGGGGTTTTCACTCTGATAGCCATTATACTGCCCAATTTTTTGTGAATGTTTAGTAGTCATAACCTAGTGTTTTAACAATCTAAAATAGGCAGTAATGAATGGATAATTAGGTAGAAACAGTAAAAGAATAAGCTAGGTCAAAGTTACTCAAAGTTGTATAAGTGTTAAATAAAAGGTCTTTGGGAAAATCCTAGGATGGGTGACCTTATGGGAAGTAGCACACTTTGCCTATTTCCTTTAAGAATGGGCAGGGAATGTTAAAGATTGCCCAATGAGACCATATGACTTTTCACAGAAGCAGGACAAGAGAGATGTTGGTAGTAGAGCTGGGGTAAGCCAAAAGGACAAATCAGAGAGTAAGGCTCTAACTAAGTAGTACGCCATTCGATCTAGAGATGAGGTAGATGTTGTAAATGTTAAAGTAGGTACATTCCATATCTTTGATTTACATGCTTTAGCACTGATAAACCTAGGGTCCACATATTCTTATATCTACACAACACAGGTTATAAACTGGGGTTTAGTGTTAGATGACCTTGATTTTATATGATGGTTAATCTAATTGGAAAGCACATCATTATGAATAAAGTGTTCAAAGACTATCCTTTGTCAGTACAAGGACATGTTTTCTTAGTGGATCTCATTGAATTGTTGTTCGATGAGTTTAATCTTATTTTGGGCATGGACTAGTTGTCAAGGTATCATACCATCGTGGATTGCAAGAAAAAGAGGATCATGTTACAAGCTTATGACAAATCAAAAGTTACAGTGATGGGTGAAAGATCATATTACATGGCTAATATAGTATTAGTAGTTATGGCTAGAAGGATAATGTGAAAGGGTTGTTAAGCCTATCTTACATATATGGTTGACACCAAAAGGGAAGTATTAGAAGCAAGTCTGATTCCTATTATGGCTGAGTTTGAAAATATTTTCTTAGATGAGTTACCTAGTTTGCTGCCAGAATGGGAGTTAGAGTTTGGCATTAAAGTGATGCTAGGCACATCACTAGTTTCCATAGCACTATATAGGATGACTCCTACAGAGCCGAAAGAGTTAAAGATACAGTTGCAAGATCTTCTTGATAAAGGGTTCGTTAAGCCGAGTGTTTCACCATAGGGAGCACCAGTTTTGTTTATCAAGAAGAAGGATGGTTCCTTGAAACTTTGTGTGGATTATAAGTAGTTGAACAAAGTCACTATCAAGAACAAATATCCTTTACCACCAATCGATGATCTTTTTTATCAGCTTAAAAGGACAGGTGTCTTCTCTAAGATTGATCTTAGATTCAAGTATTATCAGCTTAGGGTGAAAGAGGCAAACATACACAAGATGGCTTTTAGGACTAGATATGGTCACTATGAGTTCCTAGTAATGCCTTTTAGGTTAACTAATACACTAACGACATTCATAAATCTTATGAATCAGATTTTCAAGCCATTTCTAGATAAGTTTGTCGTAGTCTTCATTGATCACATACTTATGTATTCCAAAAACTAAGAAGAGAATGAGAAGCATCTTTGGACAGTTTTATAGATCTTGAGAGATGAGAAGCTTTATGCTAAACTTAGTAAGTATGAGTTTTGGCTAGAGAAAGTATCATTTTTGGGGCATATGGCATTGGCAGAAGGCATAAGGGTTGATCCTAGCAAGATTCAGGCATTTATGGAGTAGAAGCCACATAGGAATATGACTGAGATCAGGAGTTTCTTAGGTTTGGTTGGATATTACAGAAGGTTTGTCAATGGGTTTTCCTTGATAACAGGCCCTATGACACGTCTTCTAAAGAAGGATATAAAGTTTAAGTGGGATAGTAAATGTCAAGAGAGTTTTGATAAGCTTAAATGTTTATTAATAAAGGCTCTAATTTTAGTTCAGCCAGTGTCAGGAAAAGAGTTCACCATATAAAGTGATGCCTCACTAAATAGGTTAAGATGTGTAGTCATGTAGGATGGTAAAGTTGTTGCCTATGCCTCATGGTAGTTAAAACCTCATGAGAAAAACTATTTGACATATGATTTAGAGCTCGTAGATATCATGTTTGCTTTAAAGATATAGAGGCATTATCTTTATGGGGAAAAGTGTTATGTCTTCACTGATCACAAAAGTCTGAAATACCTACTGACATAAAAAGAGTTAAACTTGAGGCAAAGAAGATGGATAAAATTGATTAAGGATTGTGATTACCTTATTGATTACCATCCTAGGAAAGCTAATAAAGTTGTGGATGCCTTGAGTAGGAAACTTATGTCAGCTTTGAAGGTGATGCATGTTCGTTTAAAGCTGTAAGATAATGGTAGTTTGTTAGCCGAGTTACAAGTTAAGCGGAGCTTAATATAGACAGTGAAGGAATTGTAGAAAGATAATCATAAGCTTTAGAGTATCATAAGTATGATCTAAGAGGGGAAGTCTACTGAGTTTGTGGTTAAGGAAGATAGTTATTTGTATTATCATGACCGACTTTGTGCACTAGAGACAGAGGACTTGAGATAGTAGATTTTACAAGAAGTGCATAATGCACCATATGCTATGCATCCTGGCAGTACTATGATGTACTAGGATTTAAAGATGATATATTGGTTGCCACATCCTAGTAGTACTAAGATGTACCAAGAATTGAAGATGATATATTAGTGGCAAGGCATGAAGAGAGATATAGCTGATTATACAACAAGATGTCTCACTTGTCAGTAAGTGAAGGTCGAGCATCAAGTTCCTTCTAGTTTGCTATATCCTATAGTAAATCCAGAATGGAAATGGGATCGAGTCAGTATGGATTTTGTGATTGGATTATCAATGACCAAGAACAAGCATGATTCTATTTGGGTGGTGGTT
>CANXYI010309045.1:0-15890 GCA_948208565.1 Hura crepitans | reverse complement strand
TGGCATGGCCCTTAGGCCAACTGGCTTGGTCCATATGGCTCTCAAAACCTCCCAAACCATCCTAAAACAACTCGATTTTGGTAGAAAATTTGCAAAATTTTTAAATATCATTGGGACCTCAAAAAATTACATTATTTGTTTTAAAATTCCTCATTTATTCCCCTCTACATACTTGTAAATTTTTGTAGCCAATTCCATTGATAGGGTAGTTTACAAACTACCTTAATTTACATGCCAAACTTAAAAATTATGAGAATTTGTAAATAACCTTAGAATTCAAAAATTCTTTCACTAATAGACTCAGTGGAATTTTTAAGCTTCAGGGTATGATATTTTTGGGTCTATCTTGGCACATCTTGGGTCATTCTTAGCCCAACTTGATTTAACCCTAAAGATCACTACCTTATAGTCCAAAATAAATTATTAGTTCTGTTAATTTTTAAATTTTTCCTTTTTCATCATTTTAAAGCCCTTTGAAGTTTCATGACCAATGTCATCACCTCGACTCTTGTGCAAGTGACTCAACACCTTAAGCACATTTCCCAGACCTAGTGGCAATGTTAATAGAGCCTCGATGTATGGGCATTACATACTAATCCCTAGTTGATTGGTCAACCCATCTAGTAGGTATCTAGCTATTAGGCTAATTGTCTATTAATTATTCTTATTTAGTTATAGGTCATTTATTTTATTTCTCTATGTTACTTGTACATAGTTTTGGGTTAATTTCATCTACTCATTTTTTACTAGATAGTTACAGGTCCTTTTTAGATAGTTATAGGTCTTGTTACTAGACTACTACAGGTCATTTTCCATGTACATTTCATTCCACTATTATAGGTTATTTTATATATTCATTTTACGGTACAGTTATAAGCCATTTTTACATGTCCATTTTTTATGACACAATTATAGTCACTTTTCTTTTTAGGACATAGTTATAGGTTACTTTACACCATTCATTTGGCAACCTTTTCTATGCCTTTCAAGCCACAATATCATCACATTTCATGCCATACCATGGCATATAGTATCTCAATTTATTCAACATAACTTATCATCATTTTTTACCTCAATTTGCCGTCTATTCAATAATTTCGAACAATTAAATTTACATACCACTTTTTAGGCCAAAATATATCATTTTTACATGCTCCATATTTCATATTCACTTACCCCAAATTAATTCCATATTCACACTGCCATATTTCATCATACATTATATCATAATCATGCATTAATCCACATTCCATGATATATACATGTCACACATCACATTTTCATCATGTTACACCATGTACACACATCATACATCCATATACATGCCAGGCCATGCCTTGCATAGCTCTTGGCCATAACAACATCATGACTATACACATGTCTTTCTCAATTTATTCATATACACGCCATTATTTTCACATATAAACAATATCATGGCATGCTTAATTCAATAATTCATGCACACATATGTTCAATTTAATAATTACATACATATGTTCATGGCATTTCATATATAATCACATCATGGCATTCTTGTACTACATCACATTCACATACCTAATGTAATATTTATCCTTTTCCACCCTTTTATAGCCTTAATTCCTTTATTGGTCATCACTTTACCTTACACCTATATAATGTAATTCTAACATAGAAAATTCACCAAAAATCATACCAAGTTCTAAATTGAAATCTAAAAGCATGGCAATTCATAGAATTATTAGGACTATCTAAAACTTAAATAAAAACTAAGATATTATCGCTTACACACAAGTTGAATTATATGCCCACCATAGCCAAAACTCCCATTTATGACCTTTTCTTGCCACTCCAAAATTAGAAATGTGTTTTAAGAGTCATAAAGACAATTTTCCCTATAATTTTTATGATTTTTAATGGAGGATTGGTGGTAGCTTATAATGGTTATAGAGGAGATGTCTACTGGAATTGGCATTAAAAGTAAAAAGAAGAAAATGGGTGGAGATGGTGGAGGGTTATCACTTGGCACATATGGGTTGTGTGCATGTGTTAGCAACCTTCTTGTATAAGGGGTAAGTGACTCAGTTCGTAACACTTGTTGATTGAGCAACCCGAGAAAATCTATTTTAGCTATAACTTCGAGAAATTTTAAAAATTCATTTAGACCTCCAAAAATCATAACATTTTTTTTGTAAAAATAGTTGATTAAGCTCATTTACAAGCTAGTAAAATTTTAGGTCAAAATTCCATCGACAAATTGGTCAACTAATTACATGTAAAATCGAGAAATTTTTTTTAAAAAATTATCGAATAACCTCATAAAATTAAAATTCCTTCACCAACAAATAGATTGGAATTTTTAACCTTGAGGGTATGATATTTTCAGGTCTTTCGAGGCACATCTTGGGTCATTCCTAACTCAAGTCCATCGAGAGCTACAATCCACTAGCTTATGGCCTAAAATGAATTATTAGTTCTGCTAAATTTTTAAGTTCATATGTTTTATTCATTTTTAGGCCCTTTTAAGTTTCATGACTAGTACACACTAGTTCTAGCCTTACATATATATCCTGGCTCCCTAGGAACACTGTTTGAGCCTCCATGGCACTATTCATGTAACCTCGATTTACGAGCATTACAATTCTTTCCCTTTTATGTAATTTCATCCTCGAAATTACCTAGTGAAAATAAATGTGAGTATTAAGCCTGCATCTACTCCTCACTTTCACAAGTAGCTTCTTCTGTATTATAATGCTTTTATAACAATTTAACTTGTTATACAGTTTTTATTCCAAAATTGCTTTACTTCCTCTAATTGGAATCTATATTGGTGCTTCTTCATAAGTCAAATCTTGTTGTACTTGGATCTCTTTTATAGGTATTACATGTGACGGATCAAATTTGTACCACCTGAGCATCGATACATGAACATATCATGTGTATCACCCAAAAAATCACTGTTTGGTAAACAGTACCCCTGGGATCGATACAATGTTGTTCAGGGTAATGAAGGGCAACCTAGTGGCTGAAAGGGGTTTTGGTCAACCAAAGTTTGATCAATCAAAAGTGATGAAAAAGAATGAATCAAAAATTTTTGCAAAACCAATAAATCATTATAGGTTGAGAATAGATGAATAGTGACCTCAATTGGAGTTATGTCGAGGCAGCTTCGGGAAGTGTCTGGATGGACCCAAAAGTAACATAACCTAAAGCTCAAAAATTTCAATGAGTCTATTGGAAAAGGAATTTTAATATTCTAAGGTTATTTGCTATTTTTTTTGGAATTTTTGTATTATGCAAGTGAATAGCAACCCTAGCTCCCAGAGGAGTTTTGGGCTAAAATTTTATGGGACCCTTAATGAATATAATGAGGATTTTTTGAACTAGAATTATGATTTTTAGAGGTCTAGAGAAATTATTATGAAATTTCAAAGTTTAGAATAAAGTAGAATTAATTTAGCTTGTTCGATTGACAAGTGGTGCGATCATGGGCATCCACCTTGCTTATACACCTATGGGGACTTGTATGCATATAGATGGTATGAAATAGATGCCATCTCCTTCCTCTCCCAAAAATGGCTGATGTCATTGCACTATAAGAGCCCCTCCATTTTTTAATTCTTTCTCTCTCCTCCAATCCCAAAAGCACCTAAAATTTATATGGTTTTGAACCTCCACGATGTCTTAGAGCCATTCTAATTGATAAAAGTGGAAAAGGATGTCCAAAAATGATGTTCTAAGAACTTGATGAATAATGCCTTTTTTTGGTGAATATGTGATTCTTTCCAAGGTTTCTTATTTTTCTTAGGGAGTATTTGAGGTGTAGATATTATCCCTAAAGAGAGATTTCAATTTAGGGTTATGTATAATTTTGTAGGAATTTTCATATGAAAGTTTGAGAAATGGTGGATAAAGGTGGAGGAAGATGGATTTGGTGGTTCTGAAGTAGCCTTAACATGATTGGGAGCCCACCATAAGTTAATTTAACTGAAACATACTTTGTATATTAGGTAAACTATGGATTTAAGCTTTAGGTGTATGTGTGGAAGTAATTGTTGTATGGGTATTTATGTAGGCATATATGTGAAATGTATGTTAAGATGTGTAAATTAAGAATATAGGATAGTATGGATGTGAATTGGATGGGTATAAGGTGTGTAAGTATGTGGTACATGCATGACTAGGTGTATGTCATGTATGCCATGGTATGGATGTGGATGGATGGTATAAAGGATGGTAGCCTAATGTGTAACATGTGAATAAAATGGAATAGATATGAAATTGTATGGTTAGGTGAAAAGAATTAATAAGGCATGGTGTAGTGATAATGTATGTAAGGTGAATGTATATGGATATGGCATATGATAATTAAAGAGAAAAATCTTGGATAAAAAGATAGGTATTTAATTAAGCTAGGTTGATTAAGATTTTAGATTTTAAATGGAGAAGAAATATGCTAAGATAAGTAAAATGTTAAACGGTGTAGATTATTTTCGGATATAATGGGTTGAGGTGAAAGGAAAATGAAACAGACTAGAAGGTTGGTGAGAGAGAATTACCTAATGAATAGTAACTTTTCCGAAAATAGGACTTATAACTATTTAGGAAATTTATGATAACCTATAATTGTATGAAAATATGGCCAGATGAAATAAATTAATATATGTGTCTTGTTAGCTTAGAAATGACTGGAATAAATATTTAGTAAAGAGGAAAAGTGATTAGCTGAGTTGAATTAGAACCAAAATTGATAAGAGTGCTGTATAATTCTTAAAAATCTAAAGGAATAAATTATAAGATAAGGTAAGAAATCATTAGTACATAAATAATGTATGGATAAAATTTAAGGAAAACTAATAAAGAGAAATTTTGTGGACTTCAAGACATAAAAAGAAATTATAATTAATAGAGATCTAAAGACATGTGTATGAGGTAATCCTTATATAGAATCCACAAAGTTTATGGAGCAAATTATTAGATAGTACATAAAATAAAATATTATTATAAATATAGTAATAAAGAGTGTAAATGACTAAACCTGGGAACCAAGTTATTTTAAGGTAATGCAAGAAATAAATGACTAACATCTATGGAATATAATCTTTTGGAGTATATGGAAATGAGGTAAATTGAGTATCTGTTGGCAACAGAGAAGAACCAAAACCAATTGTAAAAGAAGCTAAAAAACAATTATATGGAATTAATGACAGGAATGGAACTAGAGTTGAGAATATGACAACTTAATGAAACTAAAAGGATATTAAATGGAATTTAACTAACAAATGAATCTAGATGACCACTGAGGATAATATATTTTATTATGGATAAACCAGATAATGAACTTAATTAATGTGAAAGATAATTAAAATGGAATGCGGGATTGATGGTTGCTTATACATTGGATAGGTTAACCAATCAACTAAGGACTAGCAGTTGCTAGAGGTTGAGTCTATATGGATTTTAGCTTGTGTATGGTGGGTGCAGCTTCTAAGTATTGCTTTGAGCCTGCATGGTATAGGTATTGAGAGGTCTAAGAACTGATCCCCACTACCCAATTATGGATATTGGGAGGTCCCACAGGGTTGATCCACTAGATGTCTTACTTGTGTTGATTTTATTAGGATATTAAGAGGTCCCACGGGGCTGATCCCTACTATCCCCTTTTTGATATTTAGAGGTTCTTAAGAATTGTTTCCTACTATTGAGTGAAGGGTGTGTACAGGCACTAAGGTAAAAAATGTGGGCCACTCTACAGCTTAGTCTTTTGTCCAATTCTCAGACTAGGTAGGTGCAGCTGCCGAGGCCTAAAATAGGGGCCACTGCACATGGTGATTCCTGTTATCCAGTGGTTGGGAGTTCTTTCTGAATCGTAGGGGTATAAATGAATAAATTAAAGAACTTGAACAAACTTAAAGGATACCAAAATATGAATGAAAGTTTAACTATCAAGAATTGAGATAACTTATAAGTAAACACATTAAGAACGAAAGATCAGTTGTAAAGCGAGAGATTGATTAATTTTAGTAAGCTTCCTAAAGGAAGTAAAAGACTGATGGAATGGTGATAGAATAGGAAAGCATACATAAAGGACTAAGCTATAGAAGAAATTATCTAGTTCAAGTAAAATAGATAGTAACATATACCTATATATATAATGAATAGAGCTTAATGATAGGGATAAATCTAAGAATAGTAAGAATAGATGGCTAAACTATATAAGTCATATAATCTAAGTATGGTAAGAGTAACTAAAATTAGGTATGTTAGTATAAATCACAACTAAATAGTGATGAAATGATAAGTGAATAATGAATTAGCAACTGTAACCTTAAGTGAGAGTGTAGTTGAGGTTTAATAAACAAATGATTAAATGGTCATAATAGGAAACCTTAATAGAGAGATTAAAAGTAATAAATAAGATAATGTTAGGAGATTCTTATGTGTGCATACGTGTGTTCATGATACATGGTATGTTTGGTTAAATTCCCCACTGAGTGCATACTCAGTGTATCGAGTGTCCAATGTGCAAGTGGTAGATTTAAAGGATATGTTGAGGATGACCAGCAGTATAGCCGAAGACTATCCAAGTATGATGTTATGCTATCAGATAGTGATGTTTTTTAGATAGAGGCACTCGTGCATATTACTATGGGTAGTTGATTGATATGATGTCAAGTCAGCCTGTGTAATAGCCTTTAGTTGTGTGAAATGAGCTTCTAGCTATAATAGCAATAGAAGTTGATATTTGGTAGTAAGATCAAGCATGTGAATGTTATATGCCTAGGAGATTCACCATAGACCATCGGAACCATTAAATAAAATATCTATGCGAAATTGGAGAGACCTAATTAAAATTTAAATGAAAGGCCCTTAAGGAAATCTAAGGATGGGTGATCTCATGGGAAGTAGCACACTTTACTTGTTTTCTTTAAGAATAGGCAGGGGGTGTTACATTTAGTGGTATCAGAGCAGGTTTAGGTTGTCCTAAGAAGTAATGCAAGAGTACCTTAGGAGTTTTGGATGTGGACAATTGCTACACTATTGATAAATAAGAATTACTGGTAAACAATTAATGTAGTAACTATGTGAACTTCTTAGAAAAGAAAATAGTGAGCTAAGGTAATGGTGCCATAACTTTGTATGATCCTCTTCCTCCTAAGTTGAGGCTACTGATGTTATTAATGAAGCCATAAAAGAGCAAGAATACTTTAACAAAAGAGTAATAGGCTCCGTGAATAGTAGGGAGAGATGGTATGGTTAATTAAGCAACTAGAGGATAGAATCATTTGAAAGAAGAAAGTATAGTACCCTTGTGTACTGCATTGTGAATACAAAATAATTATATGGTGATTATTAGGTGGCTGAGGCTTCTAATAAGAGAAAAAAGGAAAAAACTAGTTAAGTATTGGGAATAAAGACTAGATAAGAAGTAATAAAGAGTTAGTACAATTTTCTAGGAACTATAGTACTTGTTAGAGGCAAATGATGCTACAAGGAAGTAATGAGAAGAGAAAGGAAACTTGAGGGAACCTTAAGAGTTGGAAGTGGTAGAGTAAACCTAAAGGTTAATAATGAGGAATGAATGACTGATATATCATACCTCATGAAATTTAATGCCTTCAAAACATGAAAAAGGGAAACTAAGTGACCCATAAATAAGGCAATTTAGTGCCTATAGTCTTAAGTTATACTGAAGGAGTTCTTATCAACTTGTGAAGGGTACAGAAAGTGAAGGAACTAAAGTAGGGGATATGTATAGTAAAGAACAATAGGAAATATAAAATTTGAGTAGGGAAATAAGATTAGAGAATCTAGAAATGCATAAAAGTGAGATACCAATGATTAGCAAGGGTGAATCACTAGATACCTTATGGTAAAAGAGTTAGGACAAGAATAAGGATAGGATTTAGCTTTTAAGGTCCCTGAGGATAAGGGCTATCACTTTTCCATGATGTATTTCTTACTGAGCTCAGGCATTGCATTGTGTAGCCTAGGTTACATCTTGCCATTTGCATAATTACATTATACATGACATGTTTTTTTGTGATGAAAATTCTATGCATGTGTTTTGAAAACTGAGCATGGCATGATAATAGCCTTGATACAGAGGGACTTGATAAGGTGAAGGAAAAGAAAGATGAACAGTGTGATGGCAACAGAGAGAGAGAGATAAGGAAACCCTGAGTAAAAAGAGGATGGAAACTAGTGTTAATACCTATGAGTATGTATGAGAGAGGATTTAGATGTCAAGGTAAAACCTTACAAGGATGTAATGAGAATGAAACAATATGAGGTATGTGATTATTTTATGGTAAATAGAGATAGTCAACTTACCACTTTAGAACTTAAGAAAGGAAGTGGACTAAGTGACTAGTGGATAAGTAACATCCAAAAGAAGGATGAAGAAGAGAAAACAACTAGGCATCTGAGAGGAACCTAGAGACCAAGTTGCTTTGAGGTATTAGAAGAAATGAAAATGTGATTAAATGAGCTAGTTGGAATAAGAGATAAGGAAAGAATCATATAGCTTACATATGAGATGAGCAAGGAAGTCAGTTAAAGTGAGATTATGTTAAAGTGAACCAAAGACCATATAGGTAAATAAGAAGCAAAAAGATATAACCTAACATTTAAAAAGGTTAGAGGTGCAAAAGACTACTACAACAAAGTTAAGCAAGGATATTACTTAGTAACATTAGAGACGTGCATACAATAACGGGACAGAGTGAGCAGTGGGAAAGAGATAGAGGATATTGAAATTAGGTAAGTATGTGGGGACATAGAGTGTATAACTAGGAGAGGCAATAAAAGTACATAGTTTGACATCCTTTAATGCTAGGAGGATGATGGAATGCAATGTGATAATATTGAGAGTAGGTTGAGGGAGCTCCACCAACCTTAAGAGAAATCTAGACTAAGGAAGTTTGCTTAATACAGGACTAAAGATGCATCTATAAATGATCAGATGCATAGGGATATAAAGGTTTAACCCTAATAAAAAGAGACAAGAATAGAAGAATAGTAAAGGAATGTGAAAATGACTAATCATATGACTATAGGAAATTTCGAGGATGAAATTTCTTAAGAGGGGAAAACTTGTAACACCTGAAAAATCACTATTTGGTAAATAGTACCCCTGAGCTCAATACAGTGCTATTCGAGGCACTGAAGGGTAACCTAGTGGTTGAAAGGGGTTTTAGTCAACTGAACTTTGATTGAGCAAAAGTGATGAAAAAGATTGAATTAAAAATTTTAGTAAAACCAATAAATCATTTTGGGCTGAGAACTGATGAATATTGACCTCAATTGCGGTTATACTAGGGTAGCTTAGAGAAGTGCTCGTATAGACCAAAAAATATCAGATCCTGAAGCTAAAAAATTCCAATGAGTCCAATGGAAAAGGAATTTTAACATTCTAAGGTTGTTTGATATTTTTTTGGAATTTTTGAATTATGCAGGTGAATAGTAACCCTAACTCTTGGAGAAGTTTTAGGCTAAAATTTTATGGGACCCTTAATGAATATAATTAAGGATTTTTGGAACTAGAATCATGATTTTTTGAGGTCTAGAGAAATTATTATGAATTTTCAATGTTTAGAATAAAGTAGAATTAATTTGGGCCATCCGATTGACAAGTGGTGTGATCATGGCCATCCACCTTACTTATACACCTAAAGGGACATGTGTCCATATGGATGGTATGAAAAAGAAGCCATCTCCTTCCTCTCCCAAAAATGGCCAACGCTATTACACCATGAGAGCCCCTCCATTTTTCAATTCTTTCTCTCTCATCCCATCCTAAAAGCACCTAAAATTTATATGTTTTTGAACCTTTGTGATGCCTTAGAGCCATTCCAACTGATAGAAGTGGATAAGGATATCTAAAAATGAAGTTATGAGCACTTGATGAATAATGCCTTTTTGGTGAGTATATGATTCTTTCCAAGGTTTCTTATTTTTCTTAAGGAGTATTTAAGGTGTAGATGTTATCCCCAAAGAGTGATTTCAATTTGGGGTTATGTATAATTTTGTAGGAATTTTCAAAGGGGGAACCCTAATATGAAAGTTTGAGAAATGGTGGACAAAGGTGGAGGAAGATGTATTCAGTGGTTCTGGAGTAGCCTTGACATAATTGGGAGCCCGCTGTAAGTGAATTTTACTGACACATACTTTGTATGTTAGGTAAACTATAGATTTAAGCTTTGGGTGTGTGTATGGAAGTAATTGTTGTATGGGTGTTTATGTGGGCATGTATGTGAAATGTATGTTAAGATGTATAAACTAAGGATATAGGATAGTATGGATGTGAATTGGATGTGTATAAGATATGTAGATATGTGGTACATGCATGACTAGGTGTATGTCATGTATGCCATAGTGTAGATGTGGATGTAAGGTATAAAGGATGGTAGCATGATGTGTAACATGTGAATGACATGGAATAGATAAAAAAATTGTATGATTAGGTGAAAAGAATTAATAAGGCATGGTGTAGTGATGATATATGTAACGTGAATGTATATAGATATGGCATATGATAATTAAAGAGAAAAATCTTGGATAAAAAGATAAGAATTTAATTAGGCTAAGTTGTTTAAGATTTTAGATTTTAAATGAAGAAGAAATATGTTAAGATAAGTAAAATGTTGAATTGTGAAGATTATTTTCGAATATAATAGGTTGAGGTAAAAGGAAAAAGAAATGGACTAGAAGGTTGGTGAGAGAGAATTACCTAATGAATATTAACTTTTACGTAAATAGGACCTATAACTGTCTAGGAAATTTACGATGACCTATAACTGTCTGAAAATATGGCCTGATGAAATAAATTAATATTTATGTCTTGTTAACATGGAAATGACTAGAATAAATATTTGGTGAAGAGGAAAAGTGATTAGCTGAGTTGAATTAGAACCAGAATTGACAAAAGAGCTGTATAATTCTTAAAAAGCTAAAGGAATAAATTATAAGATAAGGTAAGAAATCATTAGTACCTAAATAATGTATGGATAGAATTTAAGGAAAACTAATAAAGAGAAATTTTGTGGAGTTCAAGAAATAAAAAGAAATTATAATTAACAGAGACCTAAAGACATGTGTATGGTGTAATCCTTATATAAAATTCCACAAAGTTTATGGAGCAAATTATTAGACAATGCAGAAAATAATTATTATTATAAATATTGTAACAAAGAGAGTAAATTACTAAATCTGGGAACCAAGTTATTTTAAGGTAATGCAAGAAATAAATGATATAACATACATAGAATATATTCTTCTAGGGTACATGGAAATAAGGTAAATTGAGCATATGTTGGCAACAAAGAAGAACCAAAACTAGTTATAAAAGAAGCTAAAAGACAATTATATGGAATTAATGATAGGAATAAAACTAGAGTTGAGAATATGACAACTTGATGAAAGTAAAAGGATATTAAATGGAATTTAACTGATAAATGAATCCAGATGACCATTGAGGATAATATATTTTGTTATGGATAACCAAGATAATGACCTAATGGCTATGAAAGATAATTGAAAGGGAATGTGGGATTGATGGTTACTTATACATTGGATATGTTGACCGGTCAACTAGGGATTAGCTGTTGCTAGAGGCTAAGTATATGGATTTTAGCCTCTGTATGGTGGGTGCAGCCACTGAGTGTTGCTTTAAGCCTACACGCTCTGGGTATTAGGAGGTTTACAAACTGATCCCTGTTACCCACTTATGGATATTGGGAGGTCCTACGGGGCTGATCCCTACTATCCACTAAATATTTTGCTTGTGTTGATTTTACTAGGATATTAAGAGGTCCCACAGGGCTTATCCCTACAATCCCTTTTTCGATATTAGGAGGTTCTTAAGAACTAATCCCTACTATCGGGCGAAGGGTGTGTATAGACACTGAGGTCTAAAACATGGGCCACTGTGGGTAAGTGCAGCTATCGGGGCCAAAAATGGGGGCCACAATTCCCATTATCCAGTTGTTGGGAGTTTTTCCTAAACCGTGGGGGTATAAATGAACAAATTAAAGAACTTTAATAGACTTAAAGGTTGCCAAAATGTAACTAAAAGTTTAACTATTAAGAATTGAGATAACCTATGAGTAAACACATGAAGAATAAAAGATAAGCTGTAAAGCGAGAGATTGATTAAACTTATGTAAATTTAGTAAGATTCCTACAGAAAGCAAAAGACTGATGGAATGGTGACAGAATAAGAAAGCATACATGAAAGAATAAGCTATAGAAGAAATTACCTAGTTCGAGTAAAGTAGATAGTAACCTATACCTATATATATAATAAATGGAGCTTAATGATAGGGATTAATATGAGAATATAAGAATAGATGGCTAAACTATATAAGTCATATAACATAATTATGGTAAGAGTAAATAAAATTGGATATGTTAGTATGAATCACAACTAAATAGTAATGAAATGATAAGTGAAGATTGAACTAGCAACTGTAACCTTAGGTGAGAGTCTAGTTGAGGTTAAATAAATGGATGATTAAATGGTCATAACAAGAAACCTTAATAGAGAGATTGAAATTAATAAATAAGATGATGTTAGGAGATTCTTGTGCATGCATACATGTGTTCATGATACATGGTATGTTTGGTTAAATTCACCACTAAGTGTATACTCAAGGTATCGAGTGTTCGATGCACAGGTGGTAGATTCGAAGGATATGTTAAGGATGACTAGTAGTGTAGCCGAAGACTGTCTAGGTATGATGTTATGCTATTAAATAGTGATGTTTGTTAGATAAAGGTACTCATGCATATTACTATGGGTAGTTGACTAATGTGATGTCCAGTTAGCCTGTGTAATAGCTTTTAGTTGTGTGAAACGAGCTCTTAGCTATAATAGCAGCAAAAGTTGATATTTGGTTGTAAGATCAAGCATGTGAGTGTCATATGCCTAGGAGGTTCACCATAAACCACCAAAACCATTAAATAAAATATCTATGCTGAATAAGAGAAACTTAATTAAAAGTTAAACGAAAGGTCCCTAGGGAAATCCATGGATCATGAGAAGTAGCACACTTTGCCTATTTTCTTTTGGAATAGGCAGCTGGTGTTACATCATGGATCTGCTATAACTCAGATGGTAAAGCTAGCATGTATGCTAATGGGCCCACTCACTCTATAATCTTATAGAGGCCAATGAATCTAGGACTAAGCTTCCCTTTCTTGCCAAACTGAGCATCTTCTTCTATGGTGATACTTTCAGAAACACTTTTTCACCCACTTTATATTTTATATCCATTCTTTACAAATTGGGATAAGATTTTTGTCAATCTGTGGCAACTTTCAATCTCTCTCTTATAATCTTAACTTTATCCCCTACATCCTTGATCAAATCAATCCCTATAATCTTGCTTTCACATGCTTCACTCCAACAAAGAGGATTCTGTACCTTCTGCCAAATAGTGCCTAATAAGGTGCCATGCCTAAACTAGCTTAATGAATGTTATTTTATGCAAATTTAGCTATGGACATGTATTAGTCCTAGCTTTCTTTGAACTTTATTGTATAACTATATAACATGTCTTTTAGTACTTATATCACCTATTCTGATTGCTCATTTATCTAAGGTTGAAAAGCTATAATGTATGTCAATCAAGTACCTGGAGCTACATGCATCTTCTTCTAAAACCTGAAAATGAATTAAGGATTTTTGTCTAAAATGATGGCTACTAGAAAACCATAGAGTCTCACAATTTCATCAATGTACAGTCATGCTAGCTTCTCCAAGGAATAGTCCATCCTTATAGGAATAAGATGTGTTATCTTAGTTAGCATGTCTACAATGACAGACACAGCATCACACTTGTTCATAGTTAGTGGTAATCCCATCACAAAATCCATGGTAACCTTCCCCTATTTCCATTATGGTATTACTATTGGATGTAACAACCTATAAGAAACTTGGTGCTTAGCCTTTACCTGCTAACATGTCAAACACATAGCTACATATTCAGTTATGTCACGCTTTATTCCTAACCACAAATAGTGAGGTTTTAAATTTAGGTACATCTTTGTATTACTTGGATGCATGGAATAGAGAGCTTTATGTGCCTCTCTCAAAATTTGTGCTCTCAAGTCATCTATATTAGGTACACACAACCTACCATGGTAATATAAAAACCCATCCTCTCCCAGCTCAAACTCTATAGTTTTCCCTTCTTTGACTTTACTTATGCCCTATATTAGCTATCCATGTCATGTCTGAGTCTCTTTTATCTACTGCTTAAAATCAGGCTTGATCTGTAATTCAGCTAAGATGGCATCTTTCTCTATATATTCCATTCTAAAATTCATTGCTCGCATTGTCACTATGAACTTTTGGCTCAATACATCTACAACTACATTAGCTCTTCTCGAGTGATAGTCTATCAAATAATCATAACCTTTGATCAACTATAACACCATCGCTACTTCAAGTTTAACGCTTTCTAGGTACGAAGATATTTCAAACTCTTATTATTAATATAGACGTAATACCTTTCACTATACAAGTAATGTCTCTAAATTTTTAGTGCAAAAACAATTACAACCAATTCTAGATCATGAGTAGGATAATTCCTCTCATGTGGCTTCATCTATCAAGAAGCATGTGCTACTACTTTGCCTTCTTGCATTAGTACACATCCAAGTCTATTATACGAAGCATCACTATCAATGACAAAGTGCTTGTAACGCCCGAAAATCCGGATCATGTGAACAGTGTTATCCGAGCCCAAGTGATGTTCCCCGCGGTGCGGGCCATCATTATGAGTCCGATGACTGGCATATTGACCAGGAAACTTTAAGTGGCCTGAAATTGGTCAAAACGAATGAAATAAAAAATTTTAGCAAAACCACTAATTCATTTCAAGCCACGACCTACTGTTTATGGAGATAAAAATTTTTTGGGCCGGGAAAGTTCGAGACCCGGGAATGTGCCCGGATGGTCTCGAAAATACCATACCCTAAACCTCAAAAATTCCACTAAGTATGATGGTGAAGGGATTATAATTTTCTGAGGCCATTTGATATTTTTTCGAAATATTTTATTCTAGCGGGTGAATAGTATCAAAAAGTCAAATGTTGACTTTTGACCTAAAATTTTACGTGGGCCTTTGAGACACTAAGTGAGGATTTTAAAAAAATTTGAATGAATATTTTTGGAGCTCCAAGGAATATTTTATGAATTTTTTAGGGTGCACGTAAATCGAGATAATTTGAAAACTATCCTATCGATTTAGTTCATCCACAAAAATTTATGATCACGTAGAGGGGATTAAGATATGAATTTTAAAACAAACGGTACGATTTTTCAAGGTCTGTGCAAATTTTGGTGAATTCCCAAAGTTTTATACCCAATTGAGCTATTAAAATTTTTTGAAAAATTTGGTTCCTCTATTTCCCGATGGAATTAGGCCACACAATTTTACAGGCATGTAATTGGGATTAAATGAGGATTTTAGGAAGAAACGGTGTATTTTTTTCGATCACCGTGTGATTTTTAAAAATTCTCCGAAGTTGGCATCCCTATCACCGAAATCGAGTTATTTTGGGATGCTTCGGGTGGTCACGGGACCCACCCACACCAAGTCAGCTATCTTAAGGCCATGAAAAGTGTCCAAGGGGCTGGACAAGTGGCAAATATTCATTGGAACAACAAGAAAAAGGAAAAAAAAAAAGGGAAAAAGAAAAAAAAATTGTTTTGGGCTGTCCAGGAAATTTCTAGACGCCTCTTCTCTCTTTAAATGGCCATATCTCCCTCATTTTTCATCCAAAATTCATGATTCAAGTTATCATGTTGGTAAACTGTGGGAAAAAGAATCAGGGGGAAAAGAGCTTTCAGTTGAGAGAAACAATTCTCCAAAGTTTCGTGGTTCAGTCTGCCTAGAGAAAAT
>CANXYI010308881.1:0-12379 GCA_948208565.1 Hura crepitans | reverse complement strand
GAGATGGCTGCTATTATATTCACTTTGAAGACATAAAGGCACTATCTATATAGAGAGAAATGCTACATATATATAGATCATAAGAGTCAAAAATAACTCCTTACTTAGAAGGAACTGAACCTAAGATAGAGGAGATGGTTGGAGCTAATCAAGGATTATGACTGCCTGATTGATTACCACCTAGGGAAAGCTAATATGGTGGTAGATGCTTTGGGCAGGAAATTTATGATGGCTTTAAAAGCTATGAATGTTAGGTTGCAATACACTTCATTAGATGCTATGTTGGTTGAGTTGCAAGTGAAGCCAAACTTTGGACATTAGATTAAAGAAAGTTAGATGAAAGATGAATAGTTGGTTCAAATGACAAGCAAGGCTAAAAAGAGGAAGGCTATAGGATTTGAGTTGAAAAAGGATGGGTATCTCTATTATTAGAACATATTATGTGTACCTAGTACAGATGACCTGAGCTTATAGATATTCAAGGAGGCATTTAAGGCTCCTTATTCCATGCACCCTAGGAGTACAAAAATGTATTTTGATCTAAAATCTTAGTATTGGTGGCCTAATATGAAAAGAGATGTGATAGAGTATGTTGCCAAGTGTCTAACATGCTAGCAAGTAAAAGCTAAGCATCAGGTTCCTTTTAGATTGCTGCATCCTATTGCAATAAAACAGTAGACATAGGAAAAGGTAACCATGGATTTTGTGATGGGTTTACCTTAGACCAGAGGTAAATGTGATGTTGCATGGGTAATTGTTAATGGATTGACAAAGACAGCTCATTTTATCTTGGTCAAGATTGATTATTCCTTAGAAGGCTAGCCAGACTATATAGAGATGAGATTGTTAGATTATATGGTGTGCCAGTGACTATCATTTCTAACAGGGATCCTCGTTTCACTTTCAGATTTTGGAGGAAGTTGTAGGTAGCCTTAGGCACTAAACTGGCCTATAGCACAACTTTTCATCTTAAGACTAATAGATAGTCATCAAAGGTGATATAGATACTTAAAGATATGTTACGAGGATATGCTATTGAGTTTACAAGTAACTGGGATTAGTACTTATCCTTGGCAAAGTTTGCCTAGTATAAAATTTACAGGTCTAGTTTAGGGATGGCCCCATATAAAGCATTATATTATAGACAATGCAAGACTCCTTTGTGTTAGAGTGAAGCGAGAGAGAGAAAAAATTATAGTGTAGATTTTAATCAGAGATATTGAAAAGAATGTGAAGTTAGTCAAAGAAAGGTTTAAGGCAATTGTGGATAGACAAAAATCATATGCTGACCTGAAGCGAAGAGATATCGAATATATAGTTAGGGAAAAAGTGTTCCTAAAGGTTTCTCTATGGAGAAAGGTGCTGAGGTTCAAGAAAAAGAGGAAATTATGTCCCAAGGTTATAGGACCTTATGAGATTACAGAAAGGGTCCGACCTCTAGCACACAGGCTAACACTACCACCTAAGCTATAGCAAATACATGATGGTTTTCATGTTTTTATGCTTATGAGGTATAGATCAGATCCATCACATGTGATTTCGATGGTAGATATTGAGGTATAGCTAGATTTATGTTATAAGTAGGAACCAATGTTGATTTTGGCTTGTGAAATGAAGTAGTTGAGGAATAAGTCCATACCACTGGTCAAGATGTTATGGAGATACCATAAAATAGAAGAAGCTACTTAAGAGCTGGAAGAGTAGATGAAGGCTCAGTATCCTTATTTATTTGCACTAGGTAGTTTCAAGGATGGAATTTTCTTAAGAGGGAAAGAAATGTAATGCTCGTGTTTTGAGGCTTTGTGAACAGTGCCACTGGGTCCAAGCAGTGTACCCAAGGTATTAGGTCACTTACATGTAAACCGGGGCAATAAATGGCCTAAAAATTTGAAATTCTTATGGAATTAAATCTAGCATAAGGTAACATGATTATTGGCAATTATATCCTTGAATATATTCCTTGATAATTCATTCGGTATAGCCTATTTATGGCCATACCAGACCAGGCTAAATTCTAACTATGCAGTAAAAATTATAATTATCTATTTTTGAGTTTAAAATATTATAAAAAGTTAATTAATATAGAAATGGACATAGATTAAGGTTAAATATCCCTCTAGATAAACACCCACTTGATGGGTTGACCGATCAACATAGGGAATTTTACAACTGCTCTCTTATTTGACTTTTAGACAGGGCTAATACAATAGCCTAGGTCCATTTTAGACCACTATACTAGTTGGATAGTGAAATTAGACTGTGACATTCACTTGATGTATATTTTCTTGCTAATGCTGCGATGTAAGTCTTGAAGGGCCATTGCACCAGTCGAACAAAAATACCAGTTTGCTATGCTGACTAGTTTGTGAGATCTTAAATCTTTAAATAGGGCTAGTACAATAGCCAAGGTCTCAAAGTATCATTGTACTAGTCGATTAAATAGGCTAGTCTACTAGGCAAACAACTCCCTAGTATTTGTACCTTAGGTGCTAGAATGTGATCAAGCCACTGCAACGACATAGGTCCAGAATAAAGACCACTGCACTAGTTTATTTTTTCCTCTAGATCTAGTGTCTATTAAGATTATCTTCTAAGATAGGCCAACTGAAGTAATTAACTAAAATTAATAAATTTACATATGATTATGAAATATGACATACAGGCATTTTACTAATTTTCCACTAATAATATGTAAAGGCTTAAAATTGTATAGTTGTGCATGAAATGAGTAATAATAACCCAAACCCTAAATTATGTGAGTTGCAATGATTAATTAGATAATTTACAAATAGAAACACCATAGGGGTAAAATTGTAATTTTATATGTTAGGGCTCTAAGTTGAACATGGATAATGGAATTAGATGAAAATAGGAATATGATGCATGAATAAACTATTGGACATATTTTTAATATTTGAATTCACCACTGAGTTTTTTATACTCAGCATATCTATTTTGGTGCATAGGTACTAAGAAGAAAGATATCACCTTGTAAAATGTGCGGAGAGTTTAGACAACAAGTTTGAGAAGGTTGATAATGTGTATTTGTATAGTGTTTTGCACTCTATGTACTTAAGTAGGGGAAAATGTATATGATATATATAAAGTGACACATGATTGTGATTATATAAAAATGTACAGATAGACTATGTTGTAATAAGCACTTGTTAATCCTTTTGTGTATGAATGCCTTATGTATGTGATTTGTAAGGCTAAGGCTCCACATGATTTCTTGATTATAGCTTGAAGCTTGTGTTTGCTGTGTGTTAAATGATGATGATATGTTGAAGCTAAGGGACTAGAAGGGTTTAGGAGATATGATAAGTGTTTTATAAGTGGTTATAGGTTGAAAAAATTTATGGGATAATGACCTGAATAGCCGTTATGCTACTAGATTTTTAAGAGATATCTGACTATATTATAAACCTTCTGTAATGGTATGAACATGATAACATGAACCTAAATGGTCTATAGGAATAGACAGGGCTGAGTTTGAACTTAGATAGAGTGGATTAGTATAGTATAAGGAAAAGTTAAACGAATAATCATGGGAGAAGTTAGGATGGGTGACTTGGCGAGAAGTGCATCACATAGTGGGTTTCTTCGAGAATCCAGTAAGGGGTGTCACACATAAAGCACTTAAGATAATGGTATGAAATAGGCATAAAAATGGACTTAAAATTATCTATAAAGTGGACCTATAACTGCCTTTATAGAAATAGACCTATAACTATGCGTTAATAAAATACACTTATAACTATCTAGCTGAAAATAAATTGAGAAAAATAATTCATAACTATGTATCAATCAGCTAGAAATAAATTACATAAATGATCTGTAATGGAATAAAAATAATTAAGAGATAGTAGGCCCATTAGTTAAACACCTACTGGATGGGTTGACCTATCAACTAAGGATTTGCAGTTATTAGAGGTATTGGTCCTCTAGGCCTTTACCAATTTGATGATATAAGTGAGTGTAGCTACTAAGGTCCTAATAAATAGGCCATTGCACTAGGTCGATATAGCAACTGAGGTTTAATAGCTGAGCTACTAAACAATATGATGTTGATATTTCTATCTAGTATAAGCAGATCCCTATTATTAGACCAGGTGGGTGCAGCCACTAAGGTCCACAAGCTAAGCCACTGTATTACGATGGATTGATGATACAATGAAATTATGACATTTTTGTTTTTTTTTTTGTATTGGGGAGTTTTAGATCCCTACTATCAAACTAGGTTAGTGGGGCAACTGAGGTTCACTGGCTAAGCTATTGCACTAGGACGGTGTGGAGACCGAGGTCTAAAATATGGGCCATTACATAGTATTTATTTACCTTTTATCCAGTATTTATAAGTGTAGTCTAACTAGTTAGGCCTATGAAATAAATTAAATAATGAACAATGACAGATAATAATAACAAGAATTGTGATAAATTAAATAGTGGCATCATACTGATTAAAATAATAATAAGATCGATGAATAAAATAATATTATTTTTATACATGGACATTGTATGATGCATTTTGCACTCATAGTATGTTTGATGTGCATGCATGCTTGCATTGACATGGTTTTATTAGATCAAATTCACTATTGAGTTTTATACTAAGCATATCAGTGTTCTCATGCATAGGTAATAAAAGGTAGCTATCCAGCCTCTATAGATTTTGCAATTTAATAGTGACAATAGAAAATGATATATTTTTGGTATTTTTGGGGTTCATTAATATGCACTCCTATAAATATTGTGGTTTTGGGCTTTGCTAGCTTAGATGTTGCGAGTGTCTAACTTTTAAGCTAAATATATATATTGTATAAAGGCCTTTTATCTAATTGGTTTTATTTTTTAAGTTTTGATTATTATAGGCCTCAGGCCCTGAGTTATCATTATGATATTTATGATGGTGATATTGGAGGACCAGAAGGGTCCAAAGGGTGATAGGTGTAATGAACTATTATTAGAAGTGTGTTTTTCACAAGTTTAAATTTTGGAAATGTCACTCGAGTAGCTGTTGTGCTGCCTAAATTTTTAGAAAATCTATTACTGCCTATAAAATGGATTTTTTATGTCAGATATAACATAAATAATAATGCCTAAAGGTTAAATTATAGATTTAGGCAAGATTTGTCTATTAAGTAAATAAGTTAATAAGTGTTAAAGAATATGGGCTAGAGAAATTTTAGGATGGGTGACCTAGTAAGAAGTTGCACCTTCTATTGGATTTTAGGTAGGGGTGTTATAGTTAGTGGTAACAAAGCCTATGTTTAAGTGTTCCTAGCTATTTTACATGAGTACTAGTGTCTAGGACTTGATTTTATGATAAAGCTACACTGTAATGAGGCTGATAGGTTGTTATTCTTGTGTAGTAATCCAAGATGTGCGACAGAGCTCTAAAAGAATAGGGAGAAGAGGTAGCAAGCTATGCGCCTACCACTATGCAGGCAGTAGTAAGTAGTGCAGCTACACCAGAGCCTAGTGATGCTACACAACAGCAACATGAATAACCTCAGCCACAATAGTAGGCTCAGCCATTTTTAGCACTTCTACAGTAGATTGTAGATTTACTGAGATAGATATTAGCACCAACTCTTGTACCTCCTCCACCTCTAGCTGTACCATAAAAGACACATTTAGAGAGGGTTAAAAAGAGGGGAGTAGTAGATTTTCTAGAAATCAGGGAAGATAATGCAGCTAGAGATAAGTATTGGCTGGAAAGAACACGTAGAATTCTAGAACAGTTAGAATGTGCCTAGAAGGAAAGTTTAAAATGTTCTACCTCTCTTCTATAAGAGAAAGCTTTCCATTAGTTGGATACAATGAAGAAGAGGAAAGTAGCAATAGATGTAACTTACGAATTCATTCTACAAGTGTTTAAAAAGAGATATATCCTAGAATCTTACAATGATAAGAAAAGATAAAAGTTCCTTAAATTAAGGAAAGGAAGAAGATCTATGTCAGAATATGAGAAAGACTTTGTAAGATTTAGTTGATATACAGAGGAATTGTACCTACTAAAGAGGAAAGGTGCAATAGGTTCCTGAAGAGCCTTAATATAGAGTTGCATATGCAAATAGATAACCCAAATGTTATAGACTTTACAGTTTTAGTAGTAACAGCCTATGACATAGAGGAGATATTACAAGAAAAGAGGGACTTTTTTTCTAGAGGAAGAGACCTTTCACACCAAGTTAGGCTAGTTTAATACTTGGGTTTAGTAAGAGATAGAGGAATAGTCAATCCTAGTTAAGGCATTAGGCATAAAGGTAGACACAACAATAGAGGTTAGGTTAGGCTTTTGTATATAGACCTAGACCTTCCTAGTAAGACTCTAGTGCATCAGTATTAGAACCATAAGGCAGAAATACACACCCGACCTATCAGACTTATAGTAGAAGGCATTAGGTGCAGTGCAGATAGCTAAGGGTAAGAGAATGTCTTATTTGTGGGGCCAAAGATCATTTTAAGAGGGATTGTCCTTAGAGGCAGACTAAAGTTGCTCGGACTCAAGAATCAATAGTACCCTAGAACAAGGGGTAGAGATAGGCTAAAGCTGACCAGCCTTATAGTAGTTAAGGGGCTAAATATGAGGCATGGGCTCTAACTAGACAATATGCCATCAGAGCTCATGAGGAGGTAGAGGCTCTAGATGTTATTGCTAGTACTTTTTATTTATTTGATGCACTAGTTTTGTACCCTAGAATAAGGGGTAGAGATAGGTTAAAGCTAACTAGCCTTGTAGTAGTCAGGGGGCTAGATATGAGGCATGGGCTCTAACTAGACGATATACCATTAGAGCTTATAAGGAGGTAGAGGCTCTGAATGTCATTGCTGGTACTTTTTATTTATTTGATACACTAGTTTTGGCTTTAATAGATCTCAAATCCACTTATTCTCATATTTGCACCACACAAGCACAAGATAAAGGTCTAGAACCAAAGTTTATAGGCATAGACATTCAAGTAAGCAATCCAATTAGATAAGGTATGATAGTGAATAAAGTATACAAACATTGTCCACTAGTGGTCCAAAAACAACTATTCCCTACAGACTGTATTGAACTTCCTTTTTAGGAAATTGACATTATCTTAGGTATGGACTAGTTATCTGAACATCGGGCTATGGTTGACTATGAAAGTAAAAGGCTTACCCTCTAAAGAACAAAGGGACATGAAGTAACAGTTGTGAGTGAGAGAAATTCTTTGAATAACCTTATCTCAGCTATTACATCTAGAAGACTTATTCGTAAAGGTTGTGAAGCATACTTAGCCTATGTGATTCACACTAGTACCTCCATACCCAATATTGATTAGATTCAAGTTGTGACTAAATTCTCAAATGTATTCCTTAAAGAATTACTAGATTACCTCTATAGTGGGAACTTGAATTTAAAATTGAATTATATCCTAGTACTTCACCTGTATCTATTACACCATATAAAATGACACTTGCAAAGTTAAAGGATTTAAAGGTACAGTTGCAAGAATTATTGGACAAGGGTTTCAATAGACCTAGTACTTCACTATGGGAAGCACCTATGCTTTTTATAAAGAAGAAAGATGGGTCACTTTGATTATTTATTGATTACAGGAAGTTGAATAAGGCAACTATGAAGAATAATTATCCTTTACCTAGGATTAATGATCTTTTTTATCAGATTAGAGTTGTTAGTATCTTTTCTTAGATTAACTTGAGATCAAGGTACCATTAATTGAGGATTAAAAAGGATGATATACCTAAAACTACATTTAAAACAAGATATAAACATTATGAGTTCTTATTGATGCCATTTTGACTCAGTAATGCTCTAACAGCCTTTATAGGTCTAATGAATAGGATTTTTCAACCATATTTGGATCAGTTTGTGCTAGTGTTCATTGATGATATTCTAGTGTATTCAAAGACTAAAGAGGAACATGAACAATACCTCAGAGTTGTGTTACAAACTCTAAAAGTGAAGCAGATATATGCTAAATTGAGTAAATGTGTATTTTGGCCGAATGAAGTGGCTTTTTTAGGCTATATTGTGTCAGTAGAGGGCATCCAAGTAAATCCTAGCAAGTTTAAAGCTATGTTGGAAAAGGATCCTCCTAGGAATATGACTAATATATAGAGTTTCCTAGGATTTTCTAGTTACTACAAAAGATTCGTATAGGGTTTCTCCATGATTGTAACATTACTAACCAGGTTGATAAGGAAGAATGTGAAGTTTAAATAGGATGACAAATGTCAAGAGAGTTTTGATAGGCTGAAGATAATGTTGATTAAAACACCTATCCTTGTTCAACCTAAATAAGGGAAGGACTTTGTTATTTATAGTAATGCTTTGCACAATGGACTGGGATGTGTACTGATACAAGAAGAGAAGTTAGTAGCTTATGCTTTTAGGTGGCTGAAGCCACATAAGAGGAATTTCCTACTTGTGATATGAAGTTGGCTGTAATTCTTTTTGTATTGAAAATTTGGAGGCATTATCTATACAGTGAAAAGTGCTATATTTACACTGATCATAAGAGTTTGAAATATCTCTTCACTCGAAAAGAGTTGAACTTAAGGTAACAGTGATGATTAAAATTGGTTAAGGATTATGATTGCTAGATAAACTATCACTCGAGAAAGGAAAATATAGTTATAGATGCATTGAGCAGAAAGTTCATTATGACAATGAGAGCAATGAATGTTAGATTAGAGTACATAGAGAAAGATACCATCTTAGCTAAATTATAGATTAAGCTTGGTTTTTAGCAACAGATAAAAGAGGCATAGATATGAGATGGATAACTAACACAGACAATGAGTAAAGTTAAAGAGGGAAAGACCACAAGATTTGAGCTGGGAAAGGATGGATGTCTATATTACCATGGCAAATGGTGTACACCTCATACAGATAACCTAAGGACATAGATTTTGAAGAAGGCACATGAAACCCCTTATTTCATGTATCTAGGTAGCACAAAGATGTACCTAGACCTGAAACCTCACTACTGGTGGTTAGGGATGAAACATGACATAGCTAAATATGTAGCCAAGTGTTTGACATGTCAATAAGTAAAGGCTAAGCATCAAGTTCCTTTTAGATTGTTACATCTAATAACAATACCAAAATGGAAATGGGAGAAGGTTACCATGGATTTTGTGATAGGATTGCCACTGACTAAGAACAAGTGTGATGTTGTGTAGGTTGTTGTCAACAGGCTGACCAAGATAGCACATTTTATTCCTATAAGGATAGACTAATCCTTAAAGTAGCTAGCATGACTATATATTGATGAAATTATGAGACTCCATGGTGTGCAAGTAGACATCATTTTAGATAAAGATCCTTGATTCATTTTTAGGTTTTGGAAGAAGTTATATGATGTTGTTGGTATTAGGTTGACATACAGTATAGCTTTTTACCCTCAAATAGATGGGCAATTAGAATGGGTGATACAAGTACTGGAAGACATGTTATGTAGTTGTGCAATAGAGTTTCAAGGAAGCTAGGACTAGTGCTTGTCTTTGGCTAAATTTGTATATAATAATAGCCATCAAGCTAGTTTGGGCATGGCACCCTATGATGCATTATATGGTAGAAGATGCAGAACTCCTCTTTATTAGAGTGAAGTGGGTGAAAACAAGATTATGGGAATTGATTTGATCAAGAATACAGAGGATAAAGTCAAGGTTATAAGAGAGAGATTGAAAGCTACCATGGATCAACAAAAATCCTATCCTAATTTAGAAAGAAGGGATATAGAATATGATATGGGTGAGAAAGTGTTCTTGAAAGTATCACAATGGAAGAAGGTACTCAGGTTTGGTAAGAAAGAAAAGCTTAGGCCTAGATTCATTGGTTCTTATGAGGTTACAAAACGTGTGGGGCTAGTGGCATACATGCTAGCCTTACAAGCTGAGTTGTAGCAGATCTATGATATGTTCCATGTATTGATGATTAGGTGATACTAATTTGATCAATGACATGTGATACCTGTAGAAGAGATCTAAGTACAGCCAGATTTGACATAAGAGGAAAAACTAGTGCAGGTTTTGGCTTAAAAAGTGAAGTAATTACAAAATAAAACCATACCACTAGTTAAAGTGTTATAGAAACATTACAACATAGAAGAGGCTACATAGGAACGCGAGGAGTAAATAAAGGCTCAATAGCCACACCTATTTTCATTAAGTAATTTTGAGGATGAAGTTATATAAAAGGGGAAGAATTATAATACCCATAAATTGAGGTTATGTGAAAAGTAGCCTTGAGGCTCGAAAAGTGTGCCTATGAAACTAAGATATCTTCACAAGGCTCGATAAGGGATGTACTACTCATGAAATTTTGATGGGCTAAAAAATGGGTAAAATGAATTAATTTAAAAATTTAGCAGAACCAATAATTCTTTTTAGGCCATAATCTAGTAGATCATAGCCTTAAATGGACTTAGGCTGGGAATGATTTAAGATGTGCCTAGACATACTTAAAAATATCATACCCTGAAGGTCAAAAATTCCACTGAGTTTAATGGTAAAGGAATTTTAATTTTCTAAGGTCGTTCGGTAATTTTTCAAAATTTCCCAATTTTTTGAGGAATTAATTAACTTATTTATCGGTGAAATTTTGATGTGAAATTTTATAGGCTTATAAATAGACCCAATTAAGGATTTTTAGAATAGACATGATAATTATTAGAGGTCCAAATGAATTTTTAAAATTTCAAAAATTTTAGCTAAAAATTGAGGTTTTTCGGGAAGCTGCCTACCACTTGTCACCACTCGAGGCACCCATTCATTACTATAAATACTCTTTTTGGCCACATGGACTTCCACTTGCCAACTCACCACCATCTCCACTCACTTCCACCATTTTTCCCCTTCCTTAGCTGACACAACCTCCAAGAATTTTCCTCTATTTTTGCCACCAACCACCACCATTTCACCTAAATTCATCCATTAAAAATCACCATAATCAAGTGGTAATTAATCCTTGAAGGCTTTAGCCTCCATCTCTATTCATAGAAGTTGGAAAAAATTCACCCAAGGTTAAGTTATGCATATGGAGGCCTTAAATTCAAAATGGTGTAAGTTACTCCTTTCTCAATTTTTATTTTAGCCCTAGGTAGCCTACATAATTCTAAGGATAACCATGCTCTTAGAATTTTAATTATGCTTGATATGATTTTTAATGAATTTTCTAAGCTAGAAATGGCATATGCAGGCATAAGGAATAATAAAGGAGAATAAGGAAATTAAAGCTTATAAAGTGTGAGAAAGGACTTGGAATTGATATAGGTATGTGAATTTGATATATATGAATCATGCTATGATGTACATGGATGTGTTTTGCCATGTAAATGTGTATGGAAATGTTGATTTGATTATGTAATGGCATAAAAATGTTGGTATTAGCATTGTATAGTGTCCACTGTATGTGAAATTGATGATTTGGATATTAATTAGGTGAGAAAAGGGTGTGTTGTGCATGATCCATAAGTGGTTGAAAGGCGTGTCATGTATGGTATGGTATGTGTATGGCGATATGGCATGTATACACGATATAAGTGAGGGGAAATGTCATGTGTGGCACAAATCTAGGTCTATGTATATAGAAATGGTGAGAAAAATTCATGTGTGTGCATGATTATGGTATGGCCGAGAGGAGAGTGCATGAGGGCATGGCATGGCATGTATGGTTGGTCATGTATACATATGGGTGTATGGTGGAAATATGATGTATGATGTGTATGTATGGTAAAAAGTGAGAATGTGCATGTTTGTGACCATGTTCATGCATTGGCCGAGAGGTATGACATGATGGCATATATGGTATGTATGTGTGATCTAATAGATGATGTGTGTGAATGGTATGACATGATGAGCATGAGATGTATGACATGCAATTGGCATGAAATGGGTATGAACATATCAATGAATGTCGTATAATGTATAAAAAATAATGATAATGAAAATGTGACTATAATTTGGGGTAAGAAATGGCTTGTATGTGGCATGAATAGAATGGTATAAATTGGACTATGAATGTGGCCTAAAATGGCCTAAAAGTGGTATTTAAATTGGGCATTTGGATGTGAATAATTTAATGATAATTTATGATTAATTTGGTTAGCCTATGATCATGAATGAGATGAGTTTGTATATGACCTATAATGGCATGAACAATAGTTTGAAATGGCATGAAAAAATGCCTAGTAAATAATGGCAATTAGCCTATAGCAGTGTCCCAAAAATTGAATTTGACCTATAAATGTCTTAAGAAAAATAAATAATTACTGATGACCTGTAATTGGGACCTAAAATGCACACATAAAGGACTTAAGATAATGGTATGAAATAGGCATAAAAATAGACCTAAAATTGTCTATAAATGGACCTATAA
>CANXYI010308822.1:0-13880 GCA_948208565.1 Hura crepitans | reverse complement strand
TTTCCATTGTCCATCTACTAGTTAGATGTGATAATTTATTTGGGCAATGTTTCATATTTTTGTGACTATCTATTTTTATTTAATTTCTATCTATCTTTTTATTTTTGCTTCGCATCTAAAAATACTATTTTTGCCATTTGGGCTGATTTTATCTTTCTTTTCGTATTATCCATCTATCGGTAGATGTGATAATTTATTTGTGCAATACTTTATATTTTTGAGACTGTTTATTTTTATTTAATTTATAACCATTTTTCTATTTTTGCTTCGCATACTAATATATTATTATTTTTATTATTGTGATGCGAGTTATTTGATTATTTAGGGGCTGATTACTTTTGATTATTGCCTTATTGCTCGTTAGATTGTATTTTAGGCATCTCAAAATATAATATTATTTTTTATTCAGTTAGATCATTTTTTAGGTAATTGCCTTGTATTTTATTTTTATTGTCAGATTATTTCCTTGTATATTCCATGAATGCTATAATAATTAGGAAAATGAATTTTCACACGATTAGAAAAATAACCAAAATATTTTTATTTAATTAATTGGTGTTTTATTAATAAAATGGGTTTGATTTTTCTTAATAAAAGTCATAATAAATTATTTTCTAAAAATTAACATGTGAGAACCAAAGTTCTCAAATTAAATCCATTACCCAATTTATGCATGATACTTCTAATTTCAATTCGGGAATATTCCACGAACGCTGAATTAGGTAGGAAAATGATTTTACACGTTAAAAAGAAAAAATAATCAAAATCATATTTTTACCCAATAAATCGGTGTTTTGCTAATAAAATAAATTTCAATTCTTTCTTAATAAAAGTTACAATAATAACATCTATTTTTCCAAATTGACATTTAAGAACCAAAGTTCTCAAACCATTCTTCCAAATAAAAATCACCACAATAAAATTCATCTTTCCAAATTTGCATGCAAGAACCAAAGTTCTCAAACCCATCATCGAATTTTAAATAAAAGGTCACCATAATAAAATCCATTTTCTAAAATTGGCATGAGAGAAACAAAGTTCTCAAAATAATCAATTGCTTAATTTCATGAATGTTATTTCGATTCCAAGCACCTATTTATTTTTTTGTAAATATATTCTATAACTTCTTCTATGTGAATGTGTGATTTATTATAATTGCAAAACATCACTTGAGAAAAGGAATAGTATCACAAATTCAAAATGAGTTTTTATATTAATTTGAGGTATAAATAGGAGTAGGGTTTTAAACCACTCTGGTTTTAGCCCTACAAGGTATTTCTCAACTCTATCAAGTGGTAACTCTTACCTTATAGTGCCCAACTTGCACCTCTTAGGCTAATCAAAAAGGAGTGGCCCTAGTTTACTTTAGCTTCCTTCTCATCTTTTGAGACTCAGGGAGTGAGGCTTAAGTTGAGTCTTAAGCTGCTTCGATTTGATCGGTCCAAGGAAAATAAAAGGGATATGAACAATGTGGTAATGGAAAGTTATCTTTTGGGTAGGTCTTATTTAGATCCCTATAATTTATGTACATTATAATTCTGCCATCTTTATTAGCGACAGGTACCACATTAGCTAACCAAGTCAGATACTACACTTCTTTCAAGAACTTAGCTTCAATCTATTTGTGCACTTCTTCTTTTATCTTCTCTACCCATTTTGGCCTCATCCTCCTTAGCTTCTACTTTATCAATTTTTTCTTCTGGGTATGTGTGGATGGTGTGTTCAGCTATTTCCCTATTGACCCTAAGCATATCTTCATAGGTCCAAGCAAAGATGTTTTCATATTTTTTTTAATATTCTCTCAAATTTTAACCTTTCTTCAAGAGTTATGTCATATGCAATTAAGATTTCTTTAGGATATTCATTAGCACCAAGATTAAATGAAGTGGTATTGATTGAATTAATGTCAAACATGTCATGCGTGTCATGATTATCATTATGCATGAAGCAATTAGATGAGATATCACAAAAATAAGAAAAATTTTTCATCTTATTAATGAAAAGAAATGGAAAAATCATCATTAAAGAGTTTGGGTACACATAATATTTTAAAAAATCTTTTAGGATGGTTTTCTACTTTTATTTTATTCTTCCTTATATCTTGGAGCATAGCGACAGTCAGAATATCTTTCTTGGATTCAATCTCTAGATTAGCTAAATTGGTCATGACCTCTTCATCCTAAAAGTCTAAGGTGGCCTTGACTTCAATTATAGCCCAATCAATCACATTATTGAAGATCTCGAACCTAGGCATAACCTTCCCTTTAATAACAACCAACTCTAACTCTTCATAGTAGCTGACATTGCCTTCATCCTAAATAAAACTCTTTCCCAGTGGTGGGATACCCTTTCTTGTCATCTTTGGCTTTAAAGTCTCTATTGTGTATCCTAAACCCTTTCGATCTTTGTGTCCTTTTGATTGAATAGCTAAGATCAAACCATCTGAATTATGTCCGAAGCTAACACTAGGCAAATAATTCATATTTTTTAGGATGTTTACAACCTTAGGCTTGTCCTTTTCCTCTTTTGAAAAGATCCTAGCTATATGGAAACCGTTAAAGTCTAGTTGGCTATCTCAAGCATTGAAACCTAATTCTCCCTCATAGTCCTTATTGTCACAATCTCACCATTGTAGGGAATCTTTATCATCTGATGTAAAAGTTTATAGGGATATCTAGCACTGAAAACTCCACATTGTCTATGATTACCCCCGTCTTGACCTTGACTTTGAAAGTTCTATATGCTTATCTCTTGGTGTTGTCATAAGCCATAAAGGTAAGCTTAGAGTAAAGGACCATTGAATCTTTAATCACATATGCAGCTACTACTTTAAGTGGGCACACATTAATAAATGATTCGTTATCAACCATTACACATATCATGTGCTTGTCATTGACTTTAGCTATTATATACAAGGGATATAAAGGATGGTTGTGATGATGCCCTTTTGGTGGAAGATCTTGATCTAAAAAACTAACCACTGCTTTTTCTTCCCTTTACACCATTGCTACTAGCTCAGAGGGTGATATGGTAGTTGAAACGATTACAGCACATAAGGCTTCAACCACCTTTTATTGATGAGAGGAGGATTGGCACAATAAATCCCAAATTGAAATCTATGTGGGAGTCTTCTTTAGCTACTTCATTAGTACATCTTTTTCTTTTTCTATAACTAGAAGAATTATCTCTTTTTTCTATTTTTGGCACTATCTAACCACTTTGGGTTATTGTATTAGCCTCAACTTCTTCATTAGTTTCTACTCTAAATCTAAATCTGCCCATAAATCTTAGACTTATCCTTCTATCTCACTCTCACTATCTATAGCCCAAGTGTCTATCAAACAAATTGAACCCTAACTTAATTTTGCCTTTCTCTTAACTGTTAGATAGTCATTCCCATATAAGTCCTATAGCACATACCATTCTAGCATCCCGAATTGACCATGTTGATAGGTGGAGGAACATTAGAATAAGCACCCTGACCCTTCTGTCTCTTCTCTAGTTCAGGAATCTGCCCTGAATCAATCAAATCTTGAATCCTATCCCTTAAAGTGTGGTAATTATCTATGCCATAACCCGTATGCTGATGATACTAATAATTCAAGTTTGATCTATGATAGGGCTAGCCCTTATTTTTAGTAGGTCTTAAAGGAAGAGGTTAAAGTTTCCCTTCTTTTTGGAATCATTTCAAACACTAAGATAACGGTTTGCCTAGGTTTGAATAATGCCTTGTAATAGCAGACACCTCAGTAGTCTTACTAGTCCTAGTAAAACTTGTTCTACTTAGGCCTCTATTATTCAAATTTTGCTTATTGTTAAAGCCTCCTGAGTTTCTTTTATGCTTATTGTGGTCCTCTTCCAAATTAATCGCTATATCCTTCAGTGAATCCCAGTCTTTTAACCTTTTAGCTTTTAACCCATTCTTTAAGTATAGGTTAGCATTCTTAATAAACATGTAGATCTGATATGTTATTTCTGGCTTTCTCCTCATATTAAGAACTTTAGACCTCTACTTTGTTAAGTACTCTAGTAAGGTCTTAATGGGCTTTTGTTTAAGTTACTCGAAGGCTTTCATTGTAACCTTTAAATTGGTGCGACAGTCATACTAGCTAATAAAAGCCTCAATGATTTTTTTCCTAGTCTTCCTTAACCTTTTTTTGTAGCCTATGATACCAATCAATTGCTCTTCCCTCTAATGTTAGGCTAAAATATGATAAACTCAGTGCCCCACATAACTGTACCATGTTGCTTAACATAGGCCCTTAGATCAGTTATCCCATCAAACTTAGGCAACTCAAACATCTTAAATTTGGAAGGTAATACTTCCTTGGACTCCAAGGTGATCTCATTAGGATCTATCCCCTTGTCCATGGTGATTAATTTAGCTATTGCCTTTATTTTCTCTGTAAGTTTTTTCATGGCGACATCCTCAACCTTTCAAGGTGCTACCTTTTTCATGGTTAGTGTAGCGATCAGGGTTCACAAGATGGCCACTACACTAGCGTTGGTGTAGAGCCTAAGGTCCAAAATACATAACCACTGCATAGTTTGATTTCCCTCTTGGTCTAGCGTCTGAAATTGTAGTCTACCTAGTTGGGCCTATTTAATAAACTAAATAGTCTACTTGATGATAGATAACAGTAACATAGTAATTAATGACAATTTAGAATGGCTTAAATATAAATAATTGAATTATCAGACTAGTGAAAAAAATAATATTATTTTGCTACAAGTTTTATATATTATGCATTCATGCATCTATGACATGTCTGACTCATTTGTATGCTTGCAATGTCATGTTTTTATTATGTCAAATTCACCACTGAGTTTTATACTCATTGTACTAGTGTTTTGGTGCGTAGGTAATAGCAAGTAATACTCTAGCCTTAAGTTTTATGCAGTGTAACAGCAGAGGCATTGAATAATATAAGATATTATATATATTTTTATGGTTTAATAGGCACTCATGTAAATACTATATGTTATAGGTTCAGCAAGCTTAGAAGCTACTAGTGTTTATAATTTTTTAAGTTAAACATGTGATGTATATAAACAAGCTTATGGATTTAAATGGTTAAATTTTTGTCTAGTTCTGATGTTTTGGGCCTTAGGCACTATGCGATGATGGAACATTGTGGATGATATATTGATCATAATAAAGAACCATAAGGGTTCAGAGGGTGACAAGAATTGTGATTGAGGTTATTTGAAATGTTTTTAATAGGTCAAAATTTTCAAAATGTTACCTGAGTAGCAATTGTGCTACCCAAAGTTCTATAGAATTTATAATAACTTGTCGAATGGATTTTAGGATTAAATATACCCTAAATAGTAATATAGAGGTGATAGATAAAGAATTTAAGTAAGATCTATCCAAATATGTATTAATCTATAAGTGTAAAAGAGTACAATTTTAGAGATGTTTCAGGAAGGGTGACTTAGTGGGAAGTGCATCGCCTATCGGGTTTCTTTGGGGATCTAGTTAGGGGTGTCACATTAGGTGGTATCAGAGCATAGGTTATATGTTCTTAGATATTTTACATGAGTGCCAATGTCTAGGAATTGATTATCCTGATATGCTACACTACAAAGAGGCTGATAGGTCTAGTTTCTTTTATAGTTAAGATAAGTGACAGAGCACCAGAAGAATAGGTAGAAGAAATAGCTAGTTATGCTCTTACCACTATATAGGGAGCAGTTAGTGAAGCCATGAATAAGCCTAGTGATGTTACCCACTAGTCACAACCTCAAACATAGCTACAGACCTAGGCATCCCTAGTGCTATTATAGTAGATAGTGGATTTACTCATACATACCATAACACTAGTTCCTCCTCTACCAATACCAGTTCCTCCTCTACCAGCTCTAGTTCCTCCTTCACCTCTACCCCTAATTGCATTAAAGAAGACATACCTAGAGAGAATAAAGAAAATGGGGGCTACAGACTTCCTAGGAGCTAGAGAAAATGATACAACAAAAGCAGAATATTGGCTAGAGAAAGATATTAAGGATATTAAAACAGTTGAAGTGTACAAAAAAGAGTCTGAAGTGTACTACTTCTCTTCTATAGAAAGAGGCATTCCACTGGTGGGACACTATTAAGAAGAGAAAGACACCAGTAGACCTTACTTGAGAGTTCTTCTAAAAAGAGTTTAGAAAGAGATATATACCTAAATCATATAAAGATAAGAATAGATATGAGTTCTTTGAGCTGAAATAAGGTAGGAGATTAGTGTTTGAGTATGAGAAGGACTTTGCCACACTCAATAGATATGCAGAGGAATTCATTCCTACTTTGGAAGAAAAATGTAAGATATTTGAAAGAGGCCTCAATTTATTAGAGTTAAGAATGCAAATATCTACTACAAAAATTAGAGATTTCTTAGCTCTAGTATTAGCTATATAAGACATTGAGGAAACAACACAAGAGAAGAGAGAGGTTTTCTAGAGAAAGAGATAGTTCACTATAGGGCAATCCATTTAAACCCCAAGTGCCAATAAAAGGTAGAGAGAAACTCTGTCTCATCTAGGGTATTAGACACATAGATTACCTCAACCACAAATACCTAGGCAAACATCAGTATCTAGACCTATACCACCATAACCAGCTACTAGTGCTCCAATAGTAGGGGCCAGAAACACACCCTTGACTTATGACATGTGTAATAGAAAACATTGGGGTCAATATAGATAGGCCAAGATAGGGGGATGTTTTATTTATGGGTCTAAAGACCATTATAGAAGAGTGTCCCTAGAGACAAACAGAGGCTGCTCATACCTAGGCATTAGCAGCACCTCAAAGTAGAGTGCAAAGACAAGCTAGAGGTGATCAGCCTAGTAACAGTCATCAAGGGACAAGGTTAGAAGCCTATGCACCAGCTAGGTAGCATGCAATCAATGCTTGTGAAGAAGTGAAAGCTCTAGATGTCATTACTGGTACTTTTTATTTACTTGATATTCTAGTTTTGGCATTAATAGGCCTATGATCTACTCATTCTTATATGTCCACTACACAAGCACATGATAGAGGACTAGAAACTAAATATATAGGCCTAGGTATTCAAATAAGTAATCCCATTAGATAGAGTGTGATTGTGAACAAAGTATACAGACATTGTCCATTGGTGATTCATGAATAATTATTTCCTGCTAATCTTATTAAACTACCCTTCCATGAATTTGATGTTATCTTAGGAATGGATAGGTTATTTGCACACCAGGCTATAACTTATTGTAAACATAAGAAACTGAGCTTTTAAACTATAGACGGATAGGAAATAATAGTTATGGATGAGAGAAGTTTTTTAAATAATTTTTCTCAACTATTGTAGCAAGAAAACTCATTCATAAAGGCTGTGAGGCATACCTAGCCCATGTCATTAACACTAATTCTTGTACCCCTAGCCTTGAATAAATTCTAATAGTTTTTGAATTTTCGAATGTGTTTCCTAATGAGTTGCCAGGATTGCCTCCATAGAGGGAACTTAACTTTAAAGTTGAAGTGTATCCTAGCATTTCTCTTATATCTATTACTCCTTATAGAATGGCACCTATTGATTTGAGGTAACTGAAGGTGCAGTTGTAAGACTTGTTAGATAAGGGTTTCATTAAACCTAGTACTTCACCCTGGGGAGCACCTATGATCTTTGTAAAGAAGAAAGATGAGTTGTTCCAATTGTGTATTAATTACAAATAGTTAAACAAAGTGATCATGAAAAATAAATATCCTTTGCCTTGAATTGATGATCTTTTTTATCATCTATAAAGTGTTGGAATCTTTTCCAAGATAGATTTGAGATCAGGGGACCATCAGCTAAGAATTAAAGAGGCTGATATTCCTAAAACTACTTTTAGGTCTAGACATGGGCATTATGAGTTCCTAGTGATGTCATTTGGACTCACTAATGCTCCAGTATCTTTTATGGACCTAATGAATAGATTATTTCAACCATACCTAGATTAGTTTAGGGTAATGTTCATTAATGATATTCTAGTGTATTCTAAGACTTGAGAAGAATATGAACAACACCTTAGAGTTATGCTACAGACTCGAAGAGAGAAGCAATTGTATGCCAAGTTGAGTAAGTGTGAATTCTAGCTAAATAAAGTGGCTTTCCTAGGTTATATAGTGTCAACAAAAGGTATCAAGGTCGACCCTAGCAAGGTTAAAGCAGTGTTAGAATGCGAACCTCCAAGGAATGTGATAGAAATACAAAGTTTCTTAGGATTGGCTAGGTATTATAAAAGGTTTATGAAAGGGTTTTCCATGATTACAGCACCTATGACAAGGTTAATCAGAAAGAATGTGAAATTTGAATGGGATGTAAGATGTCAAGAGAGTTTTGATAAATTGGAGAAGATGCTGACTAAACCTCCTATCCTGATTCAACCTGAATCAAGAAAGGATTTTGTTATGTATAGTAATGCTTTACTCAATAGACTAGGTTATGTGCTGATGCAAGAAGGAAAAGTAGTAGCTTATGCTTAGACACAGCTAAAGCTACAAGAGAGGAACTACCCTACTAATTATCTAAAGTTAGCTACCATTATTTTTGCACTAAAAATCTAGAGGCTTTACTTGTATGTTGAGAAATGCTATATTTACACTAATCACAAGAGCTTAAAATACCTCCTTACCGAGAAGGAGTTGAACCTGAGGTAGAGAAGGTGGCTAGAATTGATAAAATATTATGATTTTCTAATAGATTACCACCTAAAAAAGGTGAATGTTGTTGCAGATGCACTAAGCAGAAAGTTTATAGTGACATTTAGAGACATGAATGTCAAATTAGGGTATACAAAGGAAGATGCCATCTTGGTAGGATTTCAGATTAAACTAGACTTTAAGTAGCAAATAAAAGAGGCATAGGCTAAGGATGAATAGTTGGTATAGATTGTAAGTAAAGTCAGAGAGGGGAAGGCAATAGGATTTGAACTGATGAAAGATGGATATCAGTACTACCATGGCAAACTGTGTGTACCCAGTATAGATGATCTGAGATTACAAATGCTAAAGGAGGTATATGAAGCTCCTTATTCAATTCACCCTAGTAGTATAAAGATGTATTTGGATTTGAAACCTCATTATTGGTGGTTAAGGACAAAGCGAGATGTAGCAAAATATGTGACTAGATGTCTAACATGACAAAAGGTGAAAATGAAGCATCAAGTTCCTTCTAGATTGCTGCATCCTATAATAGTACTAGAATGGATGTGGGAAAAGGTTACAATGGATTTTGTAATGGGATAGCCTATAACTAGAAGCAAATGTGATGCTATGTGGGTAATTATAGATAGACTGACTAAGATAACACATTTATCCCTATCAGAATGGATTATTCCTTAGAGAAACTAGCAAAACTATATATAGATGAGATTGTGAGACTCCATGGTGTGATAGTAGCTATTATTTCTGACAGAGACCTTCAGTTTACTTCTAGGTTTTGGAAGAAATTACATGAAGCTTTGGGTACTAGATTGACCTATAATACAACTTTCCATCCTCAGAGAGACGGACAGTCAGAAAGGGTGACATAATGGTTAGAAGATATATTGCATAACTATGCTATTAAATTTAAAGGAAATTGAGAAATGAATCAACACCACTTGTCAAAGTGTTATGGAAACATCACAACACTATAGAGGCTATGTGGGAAGCCAAAGAGCAGATGGAAGTTTAGTACCTATATCTGTTTACACCAGGTAATTTTGAGGAAGAAATTTCTTAAGAGGGGAAGAATTGTAATGCTTGTAAGTCAAGGCCTCGTGAATAGTACCTTCGAGGCACGAATAGGATTCTTGAAGTGCCGAGTCACCTTCACGAGGCTCAAAAAGGGGTATACTAGTCATGAAACTTTGACTAGCCATAAAATGATGAAAATGACTTAATTTGAAAATTTGGTAGAACCAATAAATTATTTTAGGCCATAATCTAATAAGTTATAGGGTTAAATGGACTCAATGTGGGAAATAATCTGGGATGTGCCTAGACGAACCTAAAAATATAATACCTTAAAGGTCAAAAATTCCATTGAGACCATTGGTGAAGGAATTTTAATTTTTTGAGGTTGTTTGGTAATTTTTCAGAATTTCTTAATTTGTAAGGAATTAATTAACTGACTTCCTAATAGAATTTTGTCATGAAAATTTATAAGGCCCTAAATAGGCTCAATTGAGGATTTTTAGAACAAATATAATTATTTTTAGAGGTTTAAGTGAATTTTAAAAATTTTCAAAAATTTTAGTTGAAACTGAGCATTTTCAAGATGCACGAGTGACACATGTCACCACTCAAGCCACCCCAGCCCCACCACAAATAGCCCATTTGGCCACATAGACTTCCATTTGACCATTATCCCTCCACCACACTTTTCCTCCTTATTTTCTCCTCTCCACTAGCTAACGCATCCTCCATCGAATTCTTACCATTTTTGCCACTAACCACTACCATTTCTCCTCCATTCTTCTACCAAAAATAACATTAGTGAGGTAAAAAGTATTCCTTTAAGCTTTTGCCCACCATAGCCAATCAAGGAAGTCAAGAAAATTCATTAAAGCTTAAGTGTACATAAAGGGTCCCTTAAAAATTCAATTTCATGTGTAAGTGGTTTCCTTCACTTTTTATTTTATTCCTAAGGGCATTTCACCATTCTAAGACCACCAAAGTTTTTAGATTTTCAATTAGAGGCTTGCAAGATTTTTTATGAATTTTCTAAGCTAGTTTATAGTGTATGTAGGCTTGGGAAAGGATGATGTGAAATGAGCAAATTAAAGGTTCTTTGGTGTAGAAAAGGCTTCTAAAGTGACATAGGTATGTGAATTTGATTGAATAAAGGCATGCCATATTGAATTTGCTTGTGAATTGACATGAATTAATGTATGGAAGTTGTGAATTTATTTGGTATGGTGTGGGAATTATTGATGCAAGCTTAAATTAATGTTGGTTGTGTTTAATTTTAATGATGGTATGTTAATTTGGGAAGAAATATACATGTATGGTGATGAACATGATTTGGTCGAGAGGTATAAGGTATGCCATGGGGTGTAAATAATGTGTATGACATGTATGTGGGATGGAAATTATTGTGTATGGCATGAACAAAAGTGTGTTTACGTGAATTAGGTGAGAGAAGATTATGTAAGTGCATGACACTTACATAGTCGAAAGGGGTAGGTATGTGTTTTGGCATGTAAACCATGTCTAAGTCATGTATGTATGGTATAATTAATGGAAAATGGCTTGTGGGGCATGGATATAAATGTGTGCATGATAAACTTAGTGAGAAAATATAGGTATAGTCACAAGGTTGATACGACCGAGAGGGACAGGTAGGTAGAATGGCATGTTTTAGTGTATATATATGTATGGTGTATGTAATAGGAAATAGTATGTTTGGTATGGAAATAGGTATGCATGTAGTGAAATTAGATGTAGCAATGCATGTATGTGTATGAACATGTGTGGCTGAGGCATGTTTGTGTTGTGTTATTGCATGGCACGTGTGATCAAGGCATGTATATGGTGTGTCATGGCATGGCATGGTTGATATGATATGTGTGCATGCGTGTGCATGTTAAGATTATGGTGTACAAAATGTATATGTCTAATTGTGGACAAGCTATGATTATGATGTATGAATTCCATGGTAGGTATGGTAAGTATGGTATGTCATGATGTATGATGTGCATGAATGGCATGACATCATGAAAATGTGATGTGTGACATTGGAATTTGAATGGAATATGTGAAACTATACATGGAAACATTGCATGTATTATGACAAGTTAATGTAAGAAAAAGGGATTAAGAAATTGATTGAAAATTGGTTTATAAGGCATGAATAAAAATGACCTATAATTCCATAAAATGGAACATGAATTGTGGATTATGTATACGTAATTTTAATGGCAATGTAAGGCCATTATGGTTACCTTATTAGATTGAATGGAATGAAAGTAATTGTGGCCTTGAATGGCATATCAATGTGGCTTGAATTGGCATGGGAAAGTGCTTAGTAAATAGTGGAAAATGACTTATAATGGTGTACTGAAAAATAAAGAATTCAGCTATAACTGCTCTGTAAATTTTACATATGAGAATGGCACTTACTTGAGACTTATAATGGACATATAAGGGGACTTGAATTATGACACAACACTAAGACTAAAAAGGACTTGTGAATGTTTAAATAGAAGACCTAAAACTTCTCTTTTAAAAATTGGACTTATAATTGTATGGTAATAAAAATGACTTATAATAGTCCAGCTAAAATTTGACTATGGAAATTAAATAATAACTATCCATTAATAGGTTGTAAATATTTTAAAATTATGATCAATAATAAAATAAATATAAATAAGAGACAATTGGCCCATTAGCTAGACACCTACTAGATAGGTTGGCTGGTCAACTATTGATTAGCAGCTGCAAGATATTTGTTTGTTTATCAGATAGTTCGATGTAGCAGTCGAGGTCCACAAAATAGGCCACTGCATTATGTTGTTGATATTATTCTCTATTTATTAGACCATGCCAGTGCAGTGGTTAGGGTCCACAAGATGGGCCACTACGCTAGGGCTACTGTAGAGCTCGAGGTCTAAAATGTAATACCACTGCATAGTTTGATTTCCTTCTTGGTTTAGTGTTTGAAAGTGTAGTCTACCTAATTGGGCCTATTTCTTAAAATAAATATTTTACCTGATGACATATAATAGTAATGCAGTAATTAATTACAGTCTAGAATGGCTTAAGCATAAATAAGTGAATTAACAGACTGGTGAATAAAATAATATTATTTTGCTACATGTATTATATATTGTGCATTCGTGCATCCATGGTATGTCTGATTCATCTATGTGCTTGTATTAACCTATTTTTATTATGTCAAATTCACCACTGAGTTTTATACTTAGTGTACTAGTGTTTTGGTGCACAAGTAATAGCAAGTAGCAGTCCAACCTTAAGTTTTGTGCAGTGTAGCAATAGAGACATTGAAAGGTATGAGATTTTGTATTTTAATGGTTTTAGTAGGCACTCATGTAAATACTAGAGGTTATGGGTTCAAATCACTTGGAAGCTATTAGAGTTAGTAATTATAATTAAAATCGATGATGTATCAATAAGGCCTTTTATCTGAATATTTAATTTCTATCTGATTTTGATGTAGGTCCTGTGTTAAGTTGAATATCTATGGTTGATATACTAATTATAATAGAGGACTGGAAGGGTCTAGAGGGTGACATGAGAAGAAATTGAGGTTATAAGAAGTGTTTTTAACATGTCAAAATTTTCAGAATGTGACCGGGTAGCCATTATGCTGCCCAAATTTTTGTACAATTTATAATAAACTGTCGAATGAATTTCAAGCCTAAATATGCCCTGAACAGTGATGTCTAAATGCTAGATAGAGAATCTAGGCAACATCTATCTAGATAATAAATAATCTTTAAGTGTTGAATGAATATGGGTCTAAAGCAATTTCAAGATGGGTGACTTAGTGGGAAGTGCATCGCTTATCAAATTTCTTCAAGAATTTAGTAAGGGTGTCACAAAATGGCATTATTAGAAACTTATAATGTCCATACCAAGTTTTAAAGACTATTTGTTGAATATCTAACTTATTAATCCTTAATTGATGATAGCCTAATCTTAAATCCCTTTTTAAGAACACACTACCTTCTTATAGTTGATCAAAGAGATCATCAATTCTGGGCAATTGATATCTATTCTTATTGGCCTTCCTATTCAGCATTTTATAGTTTATAGACAACTATAATGTACCATCCTTCTTTTTTACAAACTATATTAGTACTCCTAAAGGTGATACACTCGATCTAATGAAGACTTTATTAAGTAACTTCTATAATTACACCTTTAGTTC